>CAUYON010025856.1:0-32527 GCA_963573935.1 Arctocebus calabarensis | reverse complement strand
GTGCTGTGGCATCACAGCTCACAGCAACCTCCAACTCCTGGGCTTAAGCGATTCTCTTGCCTCAGCCTCCCAAGTAGCTATGACTACAGGTGGCTTCCATAATGCCTGGCTATTTTTTGGTTATAGTTGTCATTGTCATTTGGCAGGCCCAGGGTGGATTTGAACCTGCCAGCTCTGGTGTATGTGGCTGGCACCTTTCATTCTATTCCTAATTTGCTGAAGTCATTTTTTGAAAGTGTGAATATATGCTGAACTTTGTCAAAACCTTTTTATACACTTAGTAAGATAACAAAATGTTTTTTCATTTTTAGCCTTTAAATATAAATACTTACACTGATTGATTTTTAAATGTCAAACCAAATTTAGATTCCTGGTCCTATTTATGTAGTATTGGGGATTAAATTTGATTTCCATTTCTTGTAATATCTTGGTCTGGTTTGGGGTATTGAAGTAATACTGACCATATAAAATAAGTCAACAAATGTTTTCTCCTCAGTTTTCTAAAACAGCATATGTGTGATATTTTTTTATAAATAAGAAGTCATCTGGGACTAGGGTTTTCTTCTGGGGAAGGCTTTAATTGCTAATTTAGTTTATTTGATAGATAAAGATTATTCAGACTACTTGAGTCAACAATGTAATACATGTCCTTCAAGAAATGTGCCTACTTTATTTAAACTTGGAAATACATTGGCACCAAGCTGACCACAATATTCTTAGTTTGATTGTCTCTATTTTTTGCCTTCTGTCTTTTTATTGGTTTCTGCCCTTTTACGTATTCTTCCTTTAATTGATTTTGGGTTTTATTTCCTTTCACTTTTTCTAGTTTTTTAGGGTGAAGATTGGACCACAGATCTTCAACTTCTTTTTTTCTAATAAAAGTGTATAAAGCCATACATTTCCCCCTGAACACTGCTTTACTGTATCCCAGAAATTTTAATTTGTTATATTTTTATTTTCATTTAATTCAAATTATTTTCTAATATTTCTTGTGATTTCTTCTTTTGCCCATACTTTATTTAGAATTATCTTGTTGAATTTCCAAATATTTTAGAGATTTGGCAAATGTCTTTTTATTGTTTCTAATTTAATTCCATAATAGTCACAGCGTATTCTTTATATGATCTTAACCTTTTGAATTCTTTGATACATGTTTCACGGACATCTTGGTAAATGGTCCATATGTACTTACCAAGAATTTGTTATTCTGCTATTGGTAGGTGAAGTGTTTTATAAAAATCAATTACGTACAATTGGTTAATAAAGTTGTTCAAGTCTTATGTTATCCTTAGTGATTTTTTTGTCTATTTTTTCCTATCAATGATGGATAAATGAGCCTTGGAATCTCCCCATATAATTGTGGTGCGTTTTTTTATCTGTTCTTTTTTAGCTCTTTTTTTATTTCATGTACTTTGAAGCAGTATTTTGGTGCATATTCACATTTATGATTATTATATATGCTTGATATATTCACCTCTCTGTAATTATGAAAAGATTCTCTTTATCCCTAGTAATATTTCATGCTCTCAAATCTGCTTTACATGATATCAATACAACCATATCGTCTTTCCTTTCTTTTTTTTTTTGTAGAGACAGAGTCTCACTTTATTGCCTTCAGTATAACGCCATGGCGTCACACAGCTCACAGCAACGTCAAACTCCTGGGCTTAAGTGATTCTCCTGCCTCAGCCTCTTGAGTAGCTGAGACCACAACACTCGGCTATTTTTTTGTTGCAATTTGGCCAGGGCTGGGTTTGAAACAGCCACCCTTGGTATATGGGGCCAACACCCTGCCCACTGAGACACAGGTGCTGCTCCATTTCATCTTTCTTGTGATTAATTTTTACATAGTATGTCTTTTTCCATTCTTTTTTTTTTATTTTTATATTTATTTTTTTGAGACAGAGTCCCCCTATGTCACCCTCAGTAGAGTGCAGTGGCGTCACAGCTCACAGCAACCTCTTGGGCTTAAGTGTTTCTCCTGCCACTGCCTCCCAACTAGCTGGGACTACAGGTGCCCACCACAATGCCTGGCTATTTTTTGTTGCAGTTGTCATTGTTGTTTAGCTGGCCCAGGCTGGGTTTGAACCCCCCAGCCTCAGTGTATGTGGCTGGTGCTGTAACCACTGTGCTACAGGCGCCAAGGACCATCCTTTTATTTTTAAATATCTGTGTCTTTTTATTTAAAATAGAAATTTTTGTGTATGTATCTCCCAATATATATTGTTAATTCTTGCTTTTATCTAGACTCTGTCTTTTCATTAGAATGTTTATATATCTTATGTTTATTGTAATTATTGAGATGGTTGAGTTAATATCCACCATCTTGCCATTTGTTTTATATTTATCACATCTCTGCTTATTCTCAGTTTTTCCTTTTTCTCAATATTGTGAATTAATACTATATTAGCAGGATATGAGTATTTAACCTGGTTTAGTACAAAACTAAACTGATATCACTCCTTTTGTTCTGTAAGAACTGATTCAATACATAGGGAAAGGATAAGTTTATCCTACTCCTAGCCTGTATGATATATGAATTTTTTTTTTTTTTGCTGTTTTTGGCCAGGGCTGTGTTTGAACCTGCCACCTCCAGCATGTGGGGCCAGTGCCTTACTCCTTTGAGCCACGGCCCTACCCGATATATGAATCTTTGAACTGCTTTCCAAGAAGTAGAAATGAAGAAATAATGTGTTTAAAGACTTACCTCTCTTTCTTCTCTCAAAAAGAGAAAATATTTGGGCTCTATTTTTCATAGACTTCTGGGGGAAGGAAAGAAGAGACCAGAGCTTTCACTGAGGAATAATGAAAGGGTAAACAGGAATTTCCCATGCGGGGGTGGGGATTGCTGAAACCTGGAAGGTCAGAGATGAAATGTTATTGAAAGAGGCACTATTCAAATGTACAGGAGCTGGAAATTATGTTGGTATCTTTGCCAGATGATAACCCAGCCTTTCCAGCAAAGAAAAGTCTCCCACCTCCACCACTCATCTGCCCTCTGAGTGAGTACTCTCTGTGGATGTGTTTAAGCTCGCACATTGAAAGATGGGCCTAGCAGGCTGGCAAGGATAACCTTCTCTTTTTGGCTAAAGGGGTGACCAAAGGGGAGACCTACAAGTACATTCATTGAGAGTGAGAGCATTTTTATGCCGGATGACTAAATAGTTGACAGGATAACAAAGCATAAAAATTGAGGTCAGACTAACCTGGCCTTGAACCCTGGCTCTGTCCTTCACAGTAGTGCCTTTTCCTCTAAGTTGCAGAGTAGCTGTGAAGATTAAATAAAATATGTAAACAACTGAGAGCAGTGCCTGGTATACAGTGAGAACTCATAGCTTTTTGCTTTTTATTATTGCTTCACTTTATAAACTGCTATGCACTGAATGTCTGTGTCTCTTCAAAGCACACATGTTGAAATCCTAAACTCCAATGTGATGGTATTTGGAGGTGGGGCCGTTGGGAGGTGATTAGGTCATGACAGAACCCCCCATGCATGGGATTGGTTCCCATATAAAAGAGACCTCAGGGAACTCCCCTGCCCCTTCCAACATGAGAGGATACAGAGAGAAGACGGATGTCTGTGACCCCGGAAGCAGTCCCTCACTAGACACCAAATCTACAGTACCTTGGTCTTGAACTCCCCACAGCCTCCAGAAGTGGGAGAAGTAAAGGTCTGTGTAGGTCTGTTTTTTAAGCTTCTCAGCCTATGGTGTTTTTGTTATAGCAACCTGAAGGAACTAAGGCAACTAAGATCCATAAATCAGTATGAATTTTATTGTGGGTCTTTGTCATTCTTGATTATACCCCTACACTGATGAGAGACTAGGAATTAAATGAATAAATAACAGCTGGTATGTTTGTTATACCATATTTTACATGTAGAAATCACAGTGTAGTTTGAAAACCAGGGACATTTTGAAATATGAGGCATGACTGTATGAGTAAATGATTTATAAATAGAACAGTAAATGATGTTGACTTTTTTTCTCTAGTCTTTTATATAAACTCTACAAAGTTGCCAAGCTCTCACTCCTGAGCAAGAGTCATTTAAACCCAAGCAGGGTTTGGCAGGCCATTCCACACTACTGTGTGACAAAGTATGCACACCACAGAAGTTTTGTTTTTAGAACTCTGGCATTCTAGCCTGTCCTGTCCTCTGGGCTTATTCTTTGGGTAACCACAGTTGTGCCTATGCTGACTCAAGCTTGGGTCTCCTCAGAGCTTTTAAATATTCATATTGTTATTTATCATGACTAAGGTTTTATCCCAATACAAATTCTATTCCCCTGAGTGAGTTCAGAATGGAAGCAATGGCTGCACCATCCCCTCACCTCGTTATCCTGTTTAAAACTCTCCATCACCCTTTCTTCCTAAAGTTATTCCCTTAGGGCTAGAGCTCCCAGGCTTCCATGGGGCCTCAACTTATTTAAGGAGGAAGGTAAATTTTTTACTGAAGGTTAACACACATACAAAATAGAAAACTGCATAAACCATAAGTATACAGCTCCACAGATGTTTACAAAATGAACAGTCCCGTGTAACCTGTGCCCACCTTAAGAAACAGTCACAATCCTTGTCCCTTTCCCCATTAGAGAACCACAAGTTTAGTCTTACCTTCTTCTTATTGATTTCCAATAAAGGGAATCAGACGATACTGACTTGTCTTTATCTGAGTTCTTTGCTCAATACTATGTTATGAGATTTATTCATATTTTTTGCGTATGGTTGTAGTCCATTTATTCCTGTTACTGTATACATTACTATATTTTTCTTTTCTTATAACACAATTTATTTATCCATTTTACTATTATCGGATATTTGGTTGGATCTAATTTTTAGTTATGAGAGACAGTGCTGCTATAAGACACTTGCTCATTGCTGGTAACTATACATTTCTGTTGCTTTTGTACCTAAAAGTGAGATGGTCGGTTCTCATAATTCACAAATGTTCAGCTTTAATGGATACTGCCACCTGGTTTTTCAAAGTGGTTCCAACAATGAACACGACCACCACTAGTGCATGGAGTTCCACACCCTTCTCCACACCTGGCACTGCAGAACCCTTTCTAATTCTCTCATTTACGCTGTACAGCTCACCTGCCTCCCTCTGATTGGAAACTGTTTTGGGCTTCTCATCCCCACCTTTTATCCCTGTGCTCCCTTTTCTAATAAGTTTTTACATTAAAATTAAATTCACCCATCTGGTATTACCTTATGTGTACTATGAGAAAGAAATGGCACTACATATAGTCTCCATAGATTTCCCATATTCAACTTTTCCCACCTTGGAGCTATTTGATATTAGCAATCATAGGTGTGCTAGTAGGCGAACATGCAAATTTTATAAATCTATTTTTTAATCTTGCTATGTTAAATCCTAAAATATAAAGAATCCTTTAAAATGATTAAAAATAAAGTCAATGGGAATAAGATAGCAATAGTAGAGACTTACTTTTTCACAGCAAGAAGTATGACTCCAGTGCCATAATATTGGAAACATCATAAAGATTAAAGCTTGATGCACGTGTATGATATCAAGTCCTTCTAAGATCTGCTTCTTATTAAATTTATCCAAAAGAGAATTCACTCACATTCGTCTTCCTTAATGTAGTTCCTTTTACTAGGAAAGAGATCACGTAAATTCTTAGGTATTCAATTTCCCTCTAAAGCATTTCTCAACACTAAATTCAACTTTTTCCAAAAGTAGAGGACAAATGAGACACTTCAAAGATAGCATGTCAGGTAATTTTCAAATCCACCTTACGTTCATGCATCCTTCTTTTTACTTAAATGTTCGGCCACCTATTTAATACACAGAGAATTATGAGGAATAAAGTAGGGGATTACAACATGCCTGGTTTCAAATAACTTACGGCTTATAAGAAGTAGGTAATACATACTCATAAAGAAAACCTCTATGTGTAACTCCCAACTTTTCCTTATAAAGAAAAACATCCTTAGTTTTCTATCTCTTTTGGATAAAGAATCTTATTGTTCACTTGAAACTCTATATTAACTACAGCAAAGCAATCTCAAATTATTCTTCCAGAAACCAATTTCTCCCTCAGTTAAGAGATTTCCATCTACTGGGTCGTGACCCATTATGTACTGAAAAAAAAAAAAACACAAAACCTGGTTTGATTGTGCTCCCTTTTATAAATAATTTCAGGCTCTCTTTCTCTCTCTTTCCTAGGAAAAATGAGCAGTGGATCTAAATTCCTTATTCAATAACTCAATATTTCAATTTGAATGCAAATTATAAACCTTGCACAAGGGGGTCAATTTTACCATCTGGAGTATAAGAATATATTTCTTAACTTTAAGCCATGATTTTGAGAGCTAAGTTTAGGCTTATTTAAAATTACTTTCCCCTTACCATTTTTATGGTTTTTTGTCATTAGTAAAAAAAAAAGTATCATGCCATAATTAAAATTAAATTCCTCTCTTGCAGATATCTATAAGCCTATTAGGCTCCTAAACTAGCTTTGTCGTTTTTAATTGACTTTGCCTAGACTTCATTTAAACACACATATACAAGTCACTCTATTCTCCCCTCCAGTCAGTCTATTAACACTAATGGAATTTATATGCATGCATGCTGAGGGAGAATAAGCCCCTTAAACACCTTTTTAATGGAACAGTTTTGTTTCTTTCCATTCCTCTTCACACTCCTCTGTTTGGACTCTCTCTTACCAATCTGTGCTTCCAAATAATGTAGCTCTGATTCCTTTTTCAGCTCTTATACTTTATTCTTTATTGAATTCCAGTGCTCAAAGTGGAACTTGACTTCCCCTCTTTTATTGATCATTCCTGGAAAAAGCAGCATGACTAAATCCTTACTACTGTATTAGATTTTCTGGTTTCAGAGTGAAATTCAGATGTTGCTTTCATTCCAGTCCTTTACTTTCCAGCAAATATATTAACCCACAGACTGTTTTTTATTCTCCTGAAGACTTCACTAGCCAGAAGCCAATTAAAATAATGAATATTTGCCTTGGAGGCTAAAGATTTTTCCATGTTAATATGAAAATAAATAGGCATGGTTTTAGACTCTCCCACTTTATAATGCTTTTATTTGTTTACACCTTAGGGAGTTTCTTAAAAAAAAAATTTTTTTTAAGTACCTACTACATAGAACATCAGCAACAATTTCAAATTTAGAACACTAAAGTATCAAAAACAAACTATGCCTTTGGAACCATAAATCTACAGGAATTAAACCTGTAATGTGTGTGCTAACAATCACATTTTATTTTAACTCTTACAAATGTATTATTCCTTATTGTTCTTACATTAGCTTTGTCGATGGACTTTACAAGCTAACATTTTTTCCCTTCTCCTTTGTAAAGCCGAGGGTTTGGATGAGACTATTGTGACTAAGTGCCCAGCAGAGGGTTAAACATACAGCATTAATTTGAATCACATGAAATTGCCATTTTGGCAGATCAAAACTGACTGCTAAATAAGTGTTTTAAAAAGTCGATTGAAAACAGTTGTTAAAAATTGAATGAAATGATTGAACAAATGAGTGAAATCTCCTTCAAGTGTGGAATTTTATTTTTATTCAATTTGCAACAATTAGAAAATAGTGTAGTTTAAGATAGCAAAAATATACATTGAGCAATGAACTTTTCCCAGCCACTTAATGAAATAAAACTTTAAAACTGACTAGTTTCAGTTGTTTTCTCATTCATTTGTGGTTTTCTTGTGTGTTTTGGTATAACAGACTATAATTAACTAATGAATGTTAATTTTGTCACTCTGAAAGTAAGCTTAAATTCACATTACAGGGCCAGATGCAGTGGCTCACACCTATAATCCTGAGTCTGAGGTGGAAGGATTTCTTTATGCCAGGAATTTGAGACCAGCATGAGTAAAAGCAAGAACTGGTCTCTACAAAAAAATAAATAAATAAAACAAAACAAAATTACCCAGGCATGGTGGCATAGCTGTAGGATCCAGTTACTCAAAAAGTTATAGCAGGGCGGCACCTGTGGCTCATTGAGTAGGGTGCCGGCCCCATATACTGAAGGTGGTGGGTTCAAACCCTGCCTTGGCTGAACTGCCTAACAGAAAAATACCTAGGCGTTGTGGTGGGTGCCTGTAGTCCCAGCTACTCGGGAGGCTGAGGCAAAAGAATTGCCTAAGCCCAGGAGTTGAAAGTTGCTGTGAGCTGTGTGAGGCCACAGCACTCTACCAAGGGCAATACAGTGAGACTCTGTCTCTACCAAAAAAAAAAAGGCTATAGCAGGAAGATCATTGAAGCCTAATAGTTTGAGGTTCAGTAGCTCTGATGATGCTACTCCATTCTAACCCAGTCATGATCCTACCTCAAAATGAAAAAAAAAAGTCACATTATTAAGAGATTATATGATTGCACTATTGTACACAGCTATGATTTAATAATAAAGACAATTTAAAAAGAGATTATATTTTGACACACTTGGTCTGACAATTAAGTATGCAAACTTATCCTATTAAAAATACTACATACCTTATTGCTAATATCACTATGGTCACCTTCGAAGTACTCCCCTTGGGAAGGTATGCACAGACTCCAGCACCTAGTCTATCCTTCAAAGCAATTTTGGAACTCCTTTTCTGGAATCACCATCAGAGCTGTCCTCCTACAGCACAAAAAACACCCAACAACAATAACAAACACCATTCAGCAAGATAAAGCCACATGAACACAGCTGTGAGACACTGATAGACCATGGTTATGAAACCTTACCAAGTTGTTTGTACAGTGCTGCCAACGTAAGTACATAGTGGCAAGTTTATGAATGTAATTGTCAGACCTCATATAATGACAGCTCTGATGGTCATTCCAGAAAAAGATTTCCAAAATTGCTTTGAAGGATGGCCAAGGCACTGGTGCCATTGCACAGCTTCCCAAGGGGAGTCCTTCAAAGGTGATGAGAGTGATAGTCAGCAATGACGTATGGAGCACTTTTTCTAGGTTGAGTTCATCAGCTTAATTGTCAGGCCTGAACTGGGAAATCAAATTGATATATGAAATGATATATGTGAAAAGAATGGAAGATAAACATAAGAAAAACAATAAATTTTATAAAGAACATTAGCTAAGAAAAAAACAAAAAATTATATAGCATATTAACTGTTCAGTAAATAAATTCAGATATCACAATAATATAACTGGTGAGTTATTTCAAAATATTATCTAAAAATATAAATGTCAATACCAGCAGTAACATCTTTTTTTTTTCTTTTTTGAGACAAAGTCTCAAGCTGTCGCCCTGAGTAGAGTGCTGTGGCATCACGGATCGCAGCAACCTCAAACTCTTGGGTTTAAGTGATTCTCTTGCCTCAGCCTCTCAAGTAGCTGGGACTACAGACACCCGCCACAGTGCCCAGCTATTTTTTCCTTGTAGTTGTCATTACTGTTTGGCTGGCCTGGGCTGGATTCAAACCCGCCTGCTCTGGAGTATGTGGCTAGTGCCCTAGCCGCCGAGCTATAGGCACTGAGCCCAGCAGCAACATCTTGAAATGTTAAAATACATTATGACAGGGAAGTGGAACTAGGGGTGTGAAAGGGGAAATTGCTGCTTTTAATTATGACTGAGGAAACCCCTTGATCACACATCCTACAATACCATGAATTCCAGAGTTCCTGAATGAATTAGTAATGGGCTCCCATACTCTGAACTGGACTTTAGTTATTTCGTTAACTTCATAATACTCACACCCCATTATGCCAAATTGAATATTTTAACTCAATTTAGAGCATTATATGTGGTCTTATATCATTTTCATTTTAAGTCTGTGCACATGTTAATATGAAAAAAAAACAATTAATTTAGAAAAACTTGACTTTTCTATTGAACCTATCCAAATTTTTCTCTTTTAAAGCAATAAGATCCAAATTGGACAGTGAGAAATAAACTTGGGAAAGGAGGCAAACCAGATCATGCCTAGGTGACCTTAACTAGATTTCCCAACCTTACCTTTTCTTTTCTTTTCTCACTATTTCCAGCCACCTTTTTCTCACAGCTGGCTGGCAAGAAGGTGCCGGGCACTTTAGATGTACGACCGGAATGAACAGGATAGGGAAAAACATTCAAGTTTGTTAGTTTTCCTGCTGTAAGCCTCAATGCAACCTCATTATTTCAGCATTAAATTTTGCATTAATGCAATAAAATGACTTCCATTAGATTGTAGTGCTATATAGAAAGTATGAGAAAATAATATAGTTCATGAAATCTGACTTCACATTTTCTGACTTTCAAGGTTGGAAAATTTAACTGTGTAAAAATGTTTCAATTCTCTTTTTTTCATTAATATATTCTTCATTGTGTCTAATTTATTATGGAAATAAAGTCTTTGTCAGAGCAATTAATCAGATCAAATAGTTTTGGAAACTTTCCGGAGCTGTGATATGTGGAGTCCTTGCATACAAAGGTGAGCATTACACATGAAATATGTTCTTTAGTAGCCACTTAATCAGAAAAGCTTTGCAGTTCAATGCACTGTCATCGTGGAGTTGAAAGAAGATCCTATTTAAATAATGGTTTTTAACATTAGTCCCTTGACGACTCTGGAAAGAAATGTACCCACATGGTGGGGACAGAATATGAGAAAAATTATGGGAAGGAAACAGATTAGGTAATATTTAAAAGGAAACCCATACATGGACCCACATCTACAAATATCTTCTCTGTTGGACAGAAGTGGTAGCCCACCTTGCTAGGTCAACTGGGAGTCCTTTGGGGGTGAAAACCCAGAGAAGCCCCAGAATAATCCTCATCACCATCCCCGGCCATTCTAGAAGTGGATATTATGGGAAAGCCCACAGCAATGATTGTTACGGCTGGCGCAGTTGTGATCTGGCATGGAAGCACTCTGAACTTGGCAGTTGATTACAGCAGGTACTTTCTCTAGCAGAGTGGTTTTGAAGTTTTCTTAGAAGTTCACATTTTTTTAAAGGAAGAGGCCTTTTTCTCTGGCTAGTCACAAATAACGCCAACTCTAATCCCCTGGGCATTTGGCAATCCCCCTAGACTCTCTCAATTGGGATTCCATCACCATTCAGCCAGCCCTCTTGGCAAGATGACTTTTAAGTTGGCTCAAGGTAGAGGCTACTCATTCCCCTCTACCAAGCTCCAATGGTTTCACTTGTAACACAGGAAAATTCATGCATCCCTGCCTTGCATGAAGGCTTGCCTCTTCCTTTTAGTCTTTTGCATTATGGGTCAGTAAGACTAGGCATGGACACTCAACTCCATCCACCTCCATCCCCCTAGTTCTCAACTCCAGGGAACACATGTCAAGTTTCTAGGAGGGCTCATTAAAGCTTCTCTACCTTAAATCACAATGTGAATGCTTGTAGTCTGAACAGCCTCCTCCTTTCTATAGTTTTGGAAGGCTGGTTATTCATACCCTAAGTCTCCCCGGAGGAATCTTCTCCCCAGCTTCTTTGACCTCCACATCACATGTCCTCAGGAGGCAATTCAGCACCTCCTTCAGCACACGGTGGCGACTGGGTGTGTATTGGTTTATTCTCAGCCTTTGGAGCCTCAGCCAAAACTGTGATGTGAAGTGTTCCATCTTACCTTGTGTAACACTTGTTTTTAACTCCTGTTCATGTCCAAACCATTCTCCCCATTCAGTGAGGTCTTCAATTGCTGGATCCATCTTCTTTTACATCTTAACATCTCTTTCAGTGGAGGGATTTAATTTATGCCAATTTAATTTTACATGCCTATAGAGCAAAGGGTTGTGAGTAGTGAAAAGATAAATAATAATTTAAAGAATACTTGCAGTTCTACTCTAAACATAGCCGGGCATTGTGGCGGGCATCTGTAGTCCCAACTACTTGGAAGGCTGAGGCAAGAGGATCATCTGAGCCCAAGAGTTTAAGGTTGCTGTGAGCTATGACATCAGAACTACTACTCAACCCAGGGCAACACAGTGACTCTCTGTTTCAAAAAAAAAACAACCTTGCATTTTCAATGAGTTTAGAAGCCTGTGTAAGCTCCAGCTGGAATGGGGTTTGCTGTTTTCTAGGATATAATCTGTCCTTGATATGCTCTCATGCTGCAAATATCTCACCTTATTGATAGGAGTTTATTATTTAACGATGTATATTTTTCATACATGTAGGCTTAAATGAAAGTCAAAATGCATATGGTTCTTAATGAAGAAACACTGATCTTTTCTACAGCTAGAGAGAAAACTGAAAGTTACCTTGTGTTAAAAGAGAGAGAAAGAAAAATGGAGAAGCAGGAAGAGGGTTGCCAATTCATCCTGGTTTGCTCAAGGCATTCCTGGTTTTAGCACAAAAACCCATATCCCAGCAAATTTTCAGTCCTGGACAAACCAGAATAGTGGATGGCCCTGCTAATAGATTCCAGTGATGGTTAATTTTGTATGTCAACTTGAGTGGGCAAAAGGATACTCAGATACCTGATAAAACATTATTTCTTGGTATGTCTTGAGCATGTTTCTGGGAAAGACTAACATTTGAGTCAGTACACTGAGTAAAGAAGATCCGCCCTCACCAGTGTGGGTGAGCATCATCCAGTCCATGGAGGTCCCCAATAAAATAAAAGGGTAGAAGAGGGCAAATTTGTCCTATTTTCTCGAGCTGGGACACTCATTTTCTTTTGCCATTGCACACTGGAGCTCCTGGTTCTTGGGACTTACGGCTTCAGGACTTAACACTGGCACGCCCGCTCCATTCCCCCGAGTTCTTGGTCCTTTGGTTTTGAACTGGGAGTTAGAGCACTGACTCCCCTGGCTCTCAGACTCTGGGCTCAGACTGAATTGCACTGCCAGTTTTCCTGGGCCTCCAGCTTGCAGGTGGCATTTTGTGGGACTTCTCAGCCTCCATGATGTGATGAGTCAATTTCTATAACAAACCTCTCTTATATCTCTCTCTATAGATCCTATTGGTTCTGTTTCTCTGGAGAACTTTAACTAATGCAATCAAAGCATCAGGAGGAACAGAGGTTCTTAGAAGAGTGTGAGACTGTGCCAGGCACACCATAGCCCAAGCTCCATTTTCCTCTGGCCTTTCTTATTGCTTTTGCTCAGGGTAAGTGAGAGAAAGAAAAATAAACTTTCGATGAGTCCTGACATTAGCCAAAAGACTAGAAAGCTAGGTTGCTAATATTTTATGCAAGGTTTTTAAAAAGGGATTTCTAGAACTTTTTACTGTGTACTTCTCAAAGACTCCTTTATACCACAAGGAGGAAAAGGAAATGAACCCTGAATAGCAAAGTCGTCTACCCTTAGCCACACAACAATTACGGGGAAGATCTACAGTTTCCTGTACTTGGCCTAGCCTGCTGAGCCATTTTTCCTGGTAAGTTATTTAAACCTATCTGGGCTTCAGTTTTGTTTTGTTTGTTTTTAAATCTTTAACCTTTCAAAAAAGAAATAATATATTTTTTGTCTAACACCCTGAGTGATGATGAGGATCAAATAAGAAAAACTGGATAATTTACGTGAAAAATCCCTCCTCAGACCTCTTTCCTTTAAATTTCCAGGCCACTCATGTTGCCAGCTGATTTTGGCCTAGTTGTATCCCAAACATTAAAACTTGCTTGTCCAAAATTCCTTACCATTTTTTTTCACGGTGCATGCCAAAAGAAAAGCAAGTAATAAGAAAAAGCAAAATAAAATTCTTGGCTAATGGAAGAAGGCAAACAGGTCTCACTCTCCTTCTAGTTCACATCCCAGGCTTCTTCTAGAAAGAAGTCCTACATTTATATGATCCAGAAGAGTGGTGTCTAATGGCAAGAAATTTCACGTGCGTTAGGAGGTGATGGCAAAAAATAGATGGAAGAACTATTTGAGAACATAAAGTTTTGGAGAGTTTTCTGAAACAGTAGTAAGTTCTCCATCACTGATTCCTTCAAAACCTCATTAACTTCCTGAAGAGTGCCTGGTGTGGTGCCTCACACTTAAAATCCTGGCACTCTGGGACGTGGGGGCAGGAGGATCACATGAGCTCAGGAATTTGAGACCAGCCTGAGCAAGTCTTAAGACCCATCTCTAAGAAAATAGCCAGGCATTGTGGCAGGCACCTGTAGTCCTAGCTACTCCAAAGGCTGAGGCAAGAGGATCACTTGAGCCCAAGAGTTTGAGGTTGCTGTGAGCTATGATGCCACTGCACTCTACCCAGGGCAACAGAATGAGAATCTGTCTCAAAAAGAAAGAAAGAGAGGAAGAAAAGAATATCCTAAAGTGATAGAACAGCTGTTCAGAGCTAGAAACCCAACTGATAGATCCTAGTAGTCAAGTTGAAGTGATCAGATGAGTTGTTTTTTTTTTTTTTTTTTTTTTTGAGACAGAGCCTCAAGCTGTCACCCTGGGTAGAGTGCTGTCGCATCACAGCTCACAGCAACCTCCAACTCCTGGGCTCTAGCAAGTCTCCTGCCTCCGCCTCCCAAGTAGCTGAGACTACAGGCACCCGCCACAACACCCAGCTATTTTTTTCAGTTGCAGCCATCATTGTTGTTTGGCGGGCCGCAGGCTGGATTTGAACCCACCAGCTCAGGTGTACATGGCTGGTGCTTTTAGCCACTTAAGCCACAGGCGCCAAGCCAATCAGATGAGTTTTGTTCTGCTTCTAACACATTTACACACTAGCATGATTTTCTAAAACTATGACCATTTCCAGGCACAAGTAAACCAAAAGCAAAAGAACAAAAGTAAGTCAAATGTTCTAAAATTAGAAATACGTATCTGAAGTTTCCCCTGAAGAAGTTAAACTGCAGCCAGGTTAGGAATATTAATGCACAATACTGAGGTCAGCAAGCGTGGATTAATGAGGGAATGAGAATGACTGAGATGTGGGCCTGTTCAAATGGCTGCAATCACCCTTACACGTGTTATTATGAAAGTTTTGAGATACACAAAACAAGAAACATAAAAATCCATGTTGTCAGAAGAAGCCGTCCCAGCAACACTGGCAAGCTGAGCAAGTTGAAACTTACACAGTGAATCAGAAAGGACACTATCAACAGTGTTTCTTAGAAGTGAAATAATGGACCATAACAGAGTCTTTGTCTCAAAATTTCCCATATACTTCCCACATAGTGACCCATATACTTTGCACTGGTTGTTCTTCATTTACTTTGCAGATCTATTCTGTAATAGGAAGGAGAAGTTGGGGGATACAATCTGCATCCCTTCCTATCCAACTCCCTCTTGGTCTCTTTCAGGCTCTAGTTTGACAGTGGCCAGGTTGCCCTCTGCAGAGTCAGAGCTCCTGCTGGGTAGGCCTTATGGAATGGCTGCGCTTTCATAAGCTTTCAGCAAGACCGTTTCCTCCACTTGATCCTTCAGGCCTCACAGTTGGAATAGCTTCCACTGATACAAGTCCTTAGATAACCATTTCTCTCCCCCCCCCTTTTTTTCAGATTAATGTCAGAGTACAAATGTTTGGGTTACACTGTTTTCATTTCTAAGTAAAGTTCAAGTTGTAGTTGAGCCCTTCACCCAGGCACCCTGAAAATGTGCACATTAGATGAAAACCTGACAATCACCCCTCCTCTTCCCCCGCTTCCCTCTCTCCTCCCCCTCAATAGACTGCACTTGTGTTTTTCTTTTGTGGGGGCATATAGTTGTTCATATTTGTTTTGAGTATGTTGGATACTTGTTTTTCCATTCTTGAGTCATCATTTCTTGCTGGTTGTCATAACCATGTCAGCTTTTGTAAATGGGCTCTCCATTAAATTCTTTTTTAATTAGCCCTCTTGATTGTATTATCTGCTTCCTACCAGGACATCAACTGATACATATACAAATAAATGAATAATTGAGGAAACTTGATAAAATAGGTTTTATCTGAAATTTCTACATAGTCTAAGTACCTCAATGTTTCATTATATTCCATAGAGACAGTGTGAGAATCAACTCCTTTCAGAACAATTTCTTCATTTATCTAGTTTTCTTATATGGGCTCTTAAAAAAAAATCTTAATTATAATATTAAAATTTTTTTTTTTGAGACAGAGCCTCAAGCCTGGATAGAGTGCTGTAGCATCATAACTCACAGCAACCTCCAATTCCTGGGCTCAAGTGAGTCTCCTGCCTCTGCCTCCCAAGTAGCTGGGACTACAGGCGCCCGCCACAATGCCCAGCCATTTTTTAGTTGCAGCCACCATTGTTGTTTGGCAAACCCAGGCTGGATTCGAACCTGCCAGCTCAGGTGTACGTGGCTGACACCTTAGCCCATTGAGCCACTGGCACTGAGCCTTATAATATTAAATTTTTAACTATCCTCTAAAAGATTACTTCCATCTCTTGGAGGCATTTGGAAAGATTTCATTTTTGTATAATGTCAAAAGAGAACATTACATAATTTTGTGTGTGGATTCCAAAACCTAGGAGTAAATTGGGGACCCATTACATGAAAATTTTTAGCTAAAATACATAAGAAGGTATCTAGCTTTCTTATTCCCAAAACAATCAAAGAAGATGAGCATAAATTCAGAGATACTGGACTTGCTGAAGAAACCCAATGAAAACCCTAAATTCTAAAGGAAAAATAATCACCACAAGGGAAGATGGAAGACCATTGGAAAATACATTTAGTACCAGGGAGAAGCATCTGTAATTCAACTCTATTTAATAGGTGTTTACTTTTCAAAGCTCTTTGCCATTTAGAAAAGGTTTCCATATATATTAAAGCTTGCTGATTATCTCCCAAGTACAATTCTCCCCTTTTACCTTGGAAACAGAACTAGAACTTTGGGTTAGAGTTGAACACATAAGATCTAAAGCAACAGACTATCTCTCCCAGCCTCCTTGCAGTTAGGTATAGCCACATAACTGGGTGCGAGTTAATGAGATGTAAGTGAGGTAAGTGGTATGTACAGGAGAAGTGTTCCTCTCCCCTCCCTCCTTTGTGTTAGTTGGGATGCAGGCAGGATGCTTGGAACTTAGACCATGTAATTTGGACCACAAATAGCATGCAGATGGCAGAGCAACAATACAGGAGAGGCCTAGATCCCTGGTCATGGTGCAATTGTCATACCAGCCCTGGGCCACCTATCTCCAGACTCTGTTCACGTGAGAGAGAAATAACATTTCTAACTTGTTTAAATCATTGTTAATTGGTATTTTTTAAATTATATAAAGTCAATCATAAGCCTAAACCATGTAGTTTATATTACCTTATCTAATTACAAGCTAAGTTAAATTGTATGAGGGCAGAAGTCAATGAATTTCTTCACTGCTGAATCACCATACCAGTACAGAGTAAGCACACACACACACACAAAATTTTTTTAATTAAATGAACAAATGAATGAGCCATAAAACACCCTTATTTTTAAATAAAAAAAGATTATTGCTTGGATAATGCTTCCCAAATGTGATTAATAATAATAATAGAAACACTTGGCTTGGTACCCATAGCACAGTGGTTATAGCACCAGCCACATACACATAGGCTGGTGGGTTCAAGCCCAGCCTGGGCCTGCTAAAACAACAATGACAACTGCAACAACACATAGCCGGGTGTTGTGGCAGGCATCTATCGTCCTAGCTACTTGGGAGGCTGAGGCAAGAGAATCGCTTAAGCCCAAGAGTTTGAGGTTGCTGTGAGCTGTGATGCCACGGCACTCTACCCAGGGTGACATAGTGAGACTCTGTCTCAAAAAAAAAGAAAAAAAAAATCTTAGACAACATATATTCCAACATATGATTAATTTAGCAAATATTTTAATATGTTTTGAAAATAACAGAAGTACTTGGTGAGTTTCTTTTCAAATATAATCATATACTCATTCTCTGCACCTCTTAAAATGGGAGGAATCTGGCAAGAAAAGCGAAAATAACTTATTTTAAAAGATTCTACTTAGAACAACTTCCAGAGACCTTTCGCTGAGGAGAGCATAATTTTGTCCATGAGCCCAAGTGACAAAAGATTAGACATCTAATCAGAACGGGGTGACATATTCATTTAGTCATTCATTATCACTTACTGAGTGTTTGTTAAGGGCCAGATCCTGTCCAGTACACTGGGGATTTAGCTGTAAACAACACACACATGATCCCTGCCTGTGGTCATGAAAGGAGGGGAGAAAGATAAAAGTGTAAAACAATTTCTCAAAAAGCAATTGTAAACATGAACAGACCTCAAGAAGTATTACTTATACCGGGGTAGGTATGATCCAGTCTCAACATTATTATCAAGAATGCAGTCCAGGAACTAAGGAGTAATTCTAGCCAAACAACGGGAAGGAAATACTTGCTCTTCAACACTCTTCCAAAAAGTCCCTCCTCTCTGCTACTCGCCCCCCTCCTCAGACACACAGAGCATCTCAGCCCCTACCCTGAGGCGCCATCAGTCTCTTCATTTCTACTTGTTCCCCGCATCCTACCTCTTTGATTTCTTCCCTACTTCCATTCCCCGCCCCACCCCCAACATCCTCAAATCCTCCTTGGAGGGAGGAGAGTGGAGTAAACAAACCAGCACTTTTTAACAGTAGAGAGAAAAAAATATCAGGAATGTTTTCTGGTATTAATTTTTATTACTGCACGGAAGGAAACTGCAGGTTTAATAGAAAAGTTCAATGGGGAGGCCTAGCCAGTCTGGGAACATGGAGGAAAGTCCCTGGAAAAATAGCATTTGAGATCGAAAGAAGAGGTTAGCAGAGCAAGGGAATAAAAAGACATGGAGAATGAGAAAGAAAGGAGAGCGGTGTTGGGGGAACAAAGAGAAGTCCATGCCGTGAGGACAGAGGGGGCCAGAGCCCTGGAAAACCAGGCTGAACAGCAGGCCAGGGCGGGTCGGGTGGCGCAGGCTTTTATCTGCAAAGCCACAGGTAGCCACAGAAGAGTAACCCATGCTGTACTTAGGCCAACGTTGTATTTATGAATACGCACATTTATATTTTTCAGGTCAGATTTATTAGTATTTTTGGTAACATTATTGTTTCAAAGGCAACATTTGTGATCTTTTACTGTAAACTTCTGTAGCCTACTCTCATAACATATTTGCCAAAGTATTTTTTTCTTAATTTTGGAATGAAAACAATCCATAGCCATTCATTTTTTTAAGCTCTCTTTTCTTTAAAACGAAAATCACATAGAAAAAGTGAATACATCCTACACCTACAAACGTATCCCAATTTGAATCACTATAAACTATTGGCTGAAAAAACTCAACTAAAGTTATTCCAGGAAATACAACATAATTACAGCTCAAAATGTGATTATGTTGTGAAACTCAAATTGGACTTGTGACACAGGTTAGTTTTTAAACATTCAAATGCACACATTTTTATCTCTTCTGTGCTGGTAACAAAGATTCCTTTTCTCTGTGTTCACAGTGAATGACTGTGTTCAGCAGGAAAAAAAAAAATCCAGTCTCTCATACTATTCTTTTCCTAAACACCTGGTTATTCAGTTTTAACAAGGTGACTGGTTTCCACCATAACGCAGCTATTTTTCCACTTGGCTGGGTCCCCCTGGACCTTAAAGTAGAAATCTATGTAACATTAGCTTTTCTGCTAACACTCTATGGGTTCCCCCTACACCAGCCACTAATTTATGGGTGATTCAGTGAATAATGTAAATAGGGACCCTTTCCTCTGTTCTTTTGAATTCCTGCTACATAAACCGAAAGCAATATTATTCAGATCTTTTTGGTTCTGTGTTCCATTTACCTGAACCCATGTTTCAATGATTTATAAGCACAGGTAGAACTTTTGTCTCTGGTGCCGGCTCCTTTCTTAGTTTATTATGCATATGAAGTAACCAGAAAGTGAAAGGCTTTTCCAAGATCCTTATTTATAGGATTAGAATAATGGCTGCCATTTACCTTTCAGACCAAAGACTTGTCAAATATAACTAACTAGAAGGGGAGTTATTCCACAGTTGCTGTTACCCTTCCAATGCTGTAGAAATGTAGGGAAAGAATGGTCTTCACATTGAACCACCAACTTACAGGTTGCATATTTTATATGCTGTAGTAAAGAACTTTCCTGGTGCTTACTGAAATCATTCCTAGTTTGCGAGCAGATTGGCTATACACACTAGGTAAATAATACTGGCTTTACCCATTATTAATTAAACAAAGAACTTAGAAATTAACCACAATGTCCTCCTCCCTGTCTGGCTATGGAGGGAACAATATTATATATATTGGGGTTTGAAAGAAAAGTATTGTTGTTAGACCTAGGTGAATGAACCCTTGTCCTAAGCTCTGTGCTATAGAGGGTCCCCTCTGGCCCTGTCCAGCCCCACTCTTCCCCACATTGCAGGTAGTCTGCTGTGCAATGAGCCTGCGCCATCCCTTCTGGACCACTTTCTGAATTCCAGGATCCCATAATTTCTTGCCCAAATAGTCCTCATCCTGCTTCCAGAGTTGCTAGACCTAACAGTGACCAAGAAGAAGCTATCATCCAGGAAGTGGAGGAAGCCTGGATATGTGAGTTGGGGTGTCCACAGACGTACATAAAGCCCCTTGCAGTGTGAGATGGAGCCAGCGATGGGAAAGGAGACTGGCTCCCTCCACACCTCCATGCTCTGGAGGAAACTCCAGTTTAGAAGGGAGAATACCTCTTAGTTAACAGTTTGGTAACTCCTAACTTGTAAATATTTAGATATGTGGTTTGTGGGCCTCTACTCAGATTCTTGCCCCAAATCACACAATCGTGAAAAGTGGGCTTTAGAAGACCATATTGAGTTCAGAGACATCAGTGACTAACAATCAATTGGAGAACTTTCTATCTTTTCTAAACATAAATCACTAGAGCTGTAATACAAAAGATGTGACAAGGAAGGGTGAGTGGAACTGCACTATTTAGATCAAACAGTAGCTTCAGGCTCTTAAGTTGTGCTCTTTGTTCATGAAGCCTGAGGAGCCAGAGAGAACATTCTTCCCCCTGCCACAAGAATTCCCTCTGCAGAACCGTGGCTCCCCGGCCGCCAGCTGCTCCGCACTCCCCTGTTGTAAGAACGCAGCTGAGGTTGAAAACTTGTCACCAAGCTGGAGCCAATATCCACCTGTCCCTCTTGTCAGTCTCTTTCTGTAAAGTCTTCCTGGGATTTAAAAACGAAAGCCATAAAAATGGATTTGCCTTGACTTTTTCTAGGACACACCATGCATACATCATATGTTCCACAAGGTCGGTGTCTCTTAAAAACCGTGATATTAAAAAAAATAATAATAACAGCTGTGCGGTACTGTGAATGGCCATGACAGATATTCTTAGAAATTGTTTGCTTATTCAAATCATTGAATATGGATTTTATTTTTCAAGTAAATCAAAGAGAGAGAGAAAGAATGACAAAAGGAGAGAGGAGATTTCACATCTATTCTCTGTATAAAATCATATCAATAAATTCAGTCTATTTCTCATGAACAAAAAAGTTAATGTATATAATTGTAAATGTCATGAATACAGGCTTTTTCTCTTCTATAGTAGGAAAGAAAAATTCTACTATATAATATGCTTGTTAATATGCCATTATTTTAATAACCAATAAATTATGAAAACATAAATCTTTAGTGGACTTTGCTTCAGTTTTGAAATTATATATAAGGGCACATCAGATCATTAATACAAAGAAATGATTATGACTTATGGAAAAGAAAACTTTTTTTTTTAACTAGTAGAAAGAAAAGTATTATAAAGATATTTTACATATCTCAAACCTTCTGTCCAAAATTGAAGAGGGAGTGTAACTAAATACATAAGGTGAAATTCCTTCGGGATCTAAAATGTTTGAGTGGGTCTGGGCGTGGTGGGAGGCTCATGCCTGTAATCCTAGTACTCTGGGAGGCCTAGAGGGTGGATTGCTTGAGCTCAGGAGTTGAGTCAAGCCTGAGCAGGAGCAAGGCCTATCGCTAAAAATAGCCAGGCATTGTGGTGGGCAATATTATTATTATTATGTTGGTGGTCCTAGGTACTTGGGAGGCTGAAGCAAGAGGATTGCTTGAGCCCAAGAGTTTGAGATCTCTGTGAGCTAGACTGAGGTATTGGCACTCTACCCAAGGTGACAGAGTGACAGAGTGAGACTCTGTCTCAATCAATGAAATCAATCAATCAATCAATAAGAAGGAAAGCTTGAAATCAGGAATAAGCCTCACTCTAGCCCTGGATCAATAGGCAGTGCCTTGGACTGAGAAACTAAAGTTCTAGCTGGGTCAAGGTTAGGGTATGGTGAGCAATAGTCATTCACACTTTTAGGGGTACTTTCCTTGTTCTGGGCCTGTCTTTGTTGCAAACAAATGCTATTTGTGTAGGGTTTTAACAGCTTTGCACAACAGTTATCCATACAAACCCTTTTAATAAAGAATTCAAAAAAAGAAAAGAAAGAAAATTGATTTCCAGGGCCATGTGGCTACTACTTAGGAAACAGAAGGAGGACATTGAGTTAAGTATGATACATCCTAGGCTCAGCGCCTGTGGCTCAAGTGGCTAAGGCACCAGCCACATACACTTGAGCTGGAGGTTTGAATCCAGCCCGGGACCACCAAACAACAATGACAGCTACAACTAAAAAATAGCTAGGCGTTATGGCAGGTGCCTATAGTTCCAGTTACTTGAAAGGCAGAGGCAGGAGAATCACTTAAGGCCAAGAGTTAGAGGTTGCTGTGAGCTGTGATGCCACTCCTTGAGGCTCTGTCTCAAAAAAAAAAAAAGTTAAATCCTAACTTTATTAATTATGATTATAAATAAATGGATTCTCTAAAGGATATCTTTTTAAAGTTAAATCCTAACTTTATTAATTATGATTATAAATAAATGGATTCTCTAAAGGATATCTTTTTAATATCTACTAATTGGGCTCCATCCAGATATAATAAGGATAGTGCACCATACCACTGGAATAATTAAAATACAAGAGAACAATCAGAGCTAACTGGACACTGTGGTTCACACCTATTATCCTAGCACTCTGGGAGCTGAGGAGGGTGGATTGCCTGAGCTTATGGTTTGAGACCAGCCTGAGCTAGAACAAGATCTCATCTCTAAAATAGCCAGGCATTGTGGCAGGCACCTGTAGTCCCAGGTACTTGGAAGGCTGAGGCAAGAGGATCTCTTGAGCCCAATAGTTTGAGGTTGCTGTGAGGTAAGACACCAAGGCACCCTATCAAGGGTGACAAAGTGAGACTCTGTCTCAAAAAAAAAAAAAATTTTAAGAGCCAAAAGAGAGGCTAAAACAATATATAGCTCACATACTAACAAAGACTCACTATGACAGTTAGGGGGAGTAGGTCCTTAACAGAGCTGCCCTTTAGAGTGAAATCTTTAAAGATGGGGTCCAATTGGGCGGTGCCTGTGGCTCAGTGAGTAGGCCGCCGGGCCCATATGCCAAGGGTGGCAGGTTCATACCTGGCCCCAGCCGAACTGCAACAACAACAACAAAAATAGCTGGGTATTGTGGTGGGCACCGGTAGTCCCAGTTACTCGGGAGGCTGAGACAAAAGAATTGCCTAAGCCCAAGAGCTGGGGGTTCACAGCTCACAGCACTCTACCAAGGGCGACAAAGTGAGACTCTGTCACTTAAAAAAAAAAAAAAAAAAAGATGGGGTCCAACTGATGGATTTTAACTGACCTAAAGAGAATGGCTGAATAATATTATTTATCCAATCTGTATATACACTGATCTCTAAAGATCTTTCTAAGTTTTTTAACTTTTAAGAAAAAAAGCCCATATTCTCATTAGTATATTTGACAGGTTAAAAGTGCATATGCCTTAGGGATACACCGTAAGACTACATTGTAGACTTACAGAGCCTCCTGGGCATGTATTTTTTGTTCTGCTGACACTGACATCAGAGATTGGTAAGGGAAAGCAAATACCTTCATTGACTCCAAGCAGTTCAGCAATTCCTAAACCAGAGCTTATCAATGAGCAATTGGCCTGGAAAGTTGCTTTCCAGTTCTCAACATTTCAGTCATGGAAAGTGACATGAATGTCACAGGCTGTGCTTTTCTAACTCCCTAATTTGCTTCCCCTCATGCTTACCCCTGTTTCTTTTGGACGGGAGGTAGCGACTGGAAGCCAGCAGCTGAAGGCTGGTCTCTTTCAGTTACTGTTCTCTCTTCACAGCCTCGCCGCCTCTCCCTTCACCACCACCATCCTGCCTCCTGTACCTTTAACGCTAGGAAGTGCCAGCGTATGCCAGGGAGCCAGGAAGGGCTTTGTAGTGAAGCTTAGGTTTAGCAAAATATAGACCTGTTTCAGCCCGGTCTAAATCAGAGCTTGTAGCCCCACCTGGCAAGGAACTACAGCTCCTTTTAAAATGCACGCCGTATCCAGGCGCAGCGTGAGTACCCAGTGCCACACACACACGTGAAATAGTAGTAACTGAAACATTTGTTCACCATAACCTCCGTGTATGTTCAAATAATATGGGCTACTAAAATTTCACTACATGTGTACTTTTTTACCACCTCTCCTACACAGAATGCGCGTTCAAATTTAAGTCTCAGCAGCACTGAAACACATTTGTTTATAGGAGTATTTGTTAGTCTTGGTGAAAAGCCAGTATATACACTTTCAATAATTTCAATAAATAAATAGACTGCATCTTTCCTGTCATGGTCTTCATGGTAAGCCTATTACTATATACGGTGATGCTATTCTATTAATCTTGACTGTGTCACCTGTGTATCTATGTGTGAATGGAATGGATATACATGTAGATGTGGATAGTGTGATTCATAAATACTCGCCATATGCCAGGCAACGTGCTAATCACTTTACTCATTCAACAAATCCTTGTCGAACACCTCTGATGACTCTGGCACTGGATCAGGAGCTAGGTATGTAGGAGCTAAAAAGACAAAAATGGCCTTGGTCCTCATGAAGCTTATATTCTGGTGGAGAAGAAAAAGTATTTTTAAAAGTATGCCAGCAAAGATATTAACTAGTCCAAGGGCTTGCCTCTCAAATAAAATAGAATTTTTGCCACCATGAGGTAGAAAATGGGGGCAGAATGTTAGTGTTAGAGGAAAAGGCACACACAAGAGTGAGTGGTGTGGCTCGGTGCCTGTGACTCAAGCAGCTAAGGCGCCAGCCACATACACCTGAGCTGGTGGGTTCGAATCCAGCCCGGGCCCACCAAACAACAATGACGGCTGCAACCAAAAAATAGCTGGGCGTTATGGAGGGTGCCTGTACTCCCAGCTACTTGGGAGACGGAGGCAGGAGAATCGCTTGAGCCCAGGAGTTGGAGCTGTGATGCTTGATCCTTAAGCCAGGTGACAGCTTGAGGATCTGTCTCAAAAAAAAAGGAATGAGTAGTGAGTTTGAGAAAATAAAAAGGACTCAGGGGAAAGAAAGAAGTGGTCAGTAGTAGTGCCCAGGACAGGAAGGGCTTTTTCAGTGCTTTGAGGAAGGAATTTGGTCTTTACCCCGAGACAATGGGAAGGTATGCAGGGTGTACAAGCAAGCTAGTATCAACGTGAGTTTCGCATTTTGTAAGATTACCTTTGCCTCAGAGAGGAGAAGGATTAGAGACAGAGCGACCAGGCGGAAACCATTGTAAGACCCAGGCTGGCAACAGTGAGCTTCTGCGTTTAGACGTGGAAAGGAGGAGCCAAGAGAATGGACTCGGGAAAATTGGTGTGGTGTTGTCATCAGGACTTGAAGACAGATGGAACTGTGGGGGGAGACACATAGGAGAGAAAGAAATCAAGGTCTCCACAACAGCCCTGATAGGTATAAAGTGGTAAAGTCCACACCTCTTGGAACACAGCCAATGTCTCCTTCACTGTGGTGACTCAGCTATTTGGTTCTACATTTAGATACTTGGTCCACCTGAGACACCTACCATGAGGAAGAGTCAAAGCACTTTTCAATGGGCAAGCACTAGCTGCATTTCACACACAGAACAAACATAGTTTATAATAAAGCTCTATTTGTCAGCTCAGTGCCTATAGCTCAGTGGTTAGGGTGCCAGCCACATACACCAGGGTTGGCAGGTTCAAACGTGGCCCATGCCTGCTAAACAACCACAACTACAACAAAAAAATACCTGGGCATTTTGGTGGGTGCCTGTAGTCCCAGCTACTTAGGAGGCTGAGGCAAGAGAATCTCTTAAGCCCAAGAGTTTGAGGATGCTTTGAGTTGTGTCACTATGGCACTCTACCAAGGGCGACATAGGGAGACTATCTCAAAAAGGAAAAAAGCTCTGTTTGCACTTGAATCTTTTTGAAGACCGGTAAATAGACATTGAAACACAGTTTCCTAAGGATTATGTTTTCCTAACATTTGAGTATTAGAATTGTCTTGGTTTACTTCTCAAGCATGCTAAGCTACATTAATTTGGGACTACATGTATTACCAGGAATCCTAAAAATATATGATGTTTGAGTCCAACAAGCAGGCTCTCAAAATTTGGTGATCATGCTCATAGCATCATAAAAGATAAAATTAATGAGAAGCTGGCAGAACTTATTTCAAAAGCCAGACAACTCTCTTCTGATTCTCCCAAATGGTGCAGTGCTGATTCTTTGATGCAATGCTCAGTGAAAACAAGAAAGAATTAAAATTTAGTACAATGTCATCCAAATGGCATATACACAGAAAAAATAAACCAAACCAGGTAAGTGGCTGAAGTATTATTCCAAGAGGACAATATATAAGCAACTAACTAGACAAAAATGAATATTAGTTAAAGCCGACGTTAAATAGAGTAGAATATGGAACACAAACGCGTAAGCACCCTGACTGCCCTTAAACATTCAGGATTAAACTTGTTCTTGCATTACCTACATTTTAACAAAAATGTTTAACTTTCTGTTTTTATGTAGTCATTTTACAAAAGTGAACATGTATTCATTCTTCTTGGAACCAAGCCCAAAAAGCGTCCCTGGTGGTTTTTATGTGAGTAGAGAGAGCCTGGGTCAAGATGAGCTATGTCTTTGTGGTGCAAAGACATTTGCACCAAAATGTTTGTTGAAGCCCAATTCATAATTGCCCAGTCGTGGAAGCAATCCAAACACCCATCAACCCATGAATGGAGTAACAAATTGTGGTACACGCATACCATGGAATATACTATTCAACCATAAAAAAAGATGGAGACTTTATATCTTTTATGTTTACCTGGATGGAATTGAAACACATTCTTCTTAGTAAAGTATTTCAAGAATGGTAAAAAAAAAAAAAAAGAAAAAGTATCCAATGTACTCAATACTATTATGAAATCAATATATGAACAACTACACACTCGTACAAATGATACGACACAAATATAGTCTAGCAAAGGGGAGGGTGAGCGGGGAGAAGAGGGGAAAGCGAGGAACGGTGGGAGGAGGCAGGGCCTTTGGTGGGCTCTCACCTGTGTGCACAATGAAGGGCTATATTCAAAATAACTGAGAGTAAACCGTAAATGTTTCACCACAAAAATTAAGTGAGATAATTGCTATGTTCATCAGTTTGATGTAAGCATTCCACGTTGTATATCAAATCACCACATTGTACTCCGTAAATGTAGACAGTTGGGATTTTAATTAAAAATTAGTGAAAAGAAAAAAGACGAGTTATGTCAACAGAACAGGATTGCTTGCTCATGAACTGAGATCAGGAAGAAGGGAAAAGCTGCTTGCCTCAGAGAAACCACAAGAACCTCTCTGTTTTCCCCGAAAAATTTATGCAAAGATCTTTATGCCCACGTCTTTACTTTAAGTAACAATCCACTTAAGTAACCTAACTGTTAGGTTCTGGTGCAAGTGCTTTTTATCTCGTTTGAGATTCGTAACAAACATTCCATGGGCAAGTGCTTTGAGAAACTAGAGATACCACAATACAGGTTAAGGATACAGTAATTAGATCCTTGAGTGAGAACTGCCTGGGTTCAAATCCTTTAAGTAACAATCCACTTAAGTAACATAAGCCAAGCTTCCAAAATATTAACAGTGGTGATTGAGTTTGCCAAGAACATACTATAACTTTAGGTCTAGCAGACCTGCAGAAAAGGTCATGATGTCATCTGCTTCGATAGTAGAAAGAGAGGGTGGGAGTGGAGCAAAGCAAGAAGAGAGAGGAAAAACCTAAGAGACATCATGATAAGCAAAAAAAAAAAATGTTTTAATTTATGTGTTTTTAAAAGACAAGGTATTACTGTAACCTTGAATTCCTGGGCTCAAGCAATCCTCCCACCTGAGCCTCCCAAGTAGCTGGGCCTACAAGCATGAGCTACCACCCTCCCCTAAGTTTGGGATTTTGATTTTTTTTTTTTAATGTTTTGTAGAGATAGGTTCTCACTCTGTTCCCCAAACTGGTCTCAACTCCTGGCCTCCATCAATCTTCCCTCCTAGGCCTCCAAAAGTGCTGGGATTAAAGGCATGAGTCATCATGCCTGGCTGAGATATCCTCTTTTGACATATCTAGTCAAAAATGTCTCCTTGAGTTCTTACTTTATTAAACCATGTGAGTTATCTAATCAGACTTTTTCCAGCTTGAGCAAGAATAAGATTTTCTACTAGTCCAATTAATATATGCCCTATGCTGTTAGTTTAATCTCACTACATTCATACTGGAAGCATGACTTGAAGTTTAGGACACAGAAATGGTCCTTCCACCATCTCTAGGATACCTGTGCAATGGAGGAAGGAAGGATGAGAACGGATGACGTCCCTTTCCTACACCAGTGAGCAGGTCTGGTCTCACACTGACCCTTCTGTGCTCTGCCCTCGGCATCTTAGTTAGCCGCCAGCTAAAGCGCACGTGAATCCCAGGATCCACAAGTTGGAAAGTCAAGTCTGAACTTCTGCCTGAAGACCCCAATGCCTAAGAGATAGTCCTCCAAGTTCTGCAAAAACTTTCTGTGATAGAGAAGTAGTCACTTTCAACACTACAGCATATTAATTTCATGCAATCCTAACAGTTAAAAAGTTCTTTCTGGCTCGGCGCCTGTGGCTCAGCGGGCTGAGGCACCAGCCACGTACACCTGAGCTGGAGGGTTCGAATCCAACCCGGGCCTGCCAAACAACAATGATGGCTGCAACCAAAAAATGGCCGGGCGTTGTGGCTCACGCCTGTAGTCCCAGCACTCTGGGAGGCCAAGGCAGGTGGATCACCTAAGCTCACGAGTTCAAAACCAGCCTGGGCAGGAGCAAGACCCCATCTCTAAAAATAGCCAGGCATTATGGCAGGCACCTGTAGTCGCAGTTCCATGGGAGGCTGAGGCAAACTGTTGATCCAGCAGTTTGAGGTTGCTGTGAGCTATGACACCATGGCACTCTACCAAGGGTGATAAAGTGAGACAAAGTATCCAAAAAAAAGACAGAGCATCAGGGAGTCCAAGGAAGGGCAAGAATTCTCAGAACAGCAGTGTAGAGAGAACCACATAGAGAAAAAGCTGTTGAGGCTGCAGGGGTTCCTGTAGAGGGGCTGCAGCTGAGGAAACTCCCCACAGCCGAACACAGAACCGCAGAGAAGAAGAAAGAAGAACAATCCCCAGAATCGCATGGGGCTGGAAATCATTCACAGGTCTGTAAGTGAAGCATGTGTCAATGCTCATGGGGGTTGTTCAATAAAGAGGGAACGACTGAAGGTGTAGGAGAGGAAGGGGAGAATTGCTCCAGCAAGGTCCCCGTGGTAGCAAGAAGGTGCCTCCACAAAGGGTAGGAGTGTGTGCTCGAGATAATTCTGTCGCAGGCAGGAAGGTAGCAGATGCTGAGTGGAGAGCAGACATGGGGGGCTGTCTATGCAAGTTCTCTCACGATCGCTTCAGTTTTCTCAGTTAAATAGGCAGCAGGAGCGTCAGCTGAGGAGGAGGGTAAGGGTGGGCCTCTGGAGTGTGAGGGAAGAGGAGAATGTACAGAATACTCACTCAGCACAGTGAAACAAGAAGTCCTAGTGCAACCGGGGGTGCCTCTGGGTTCTGCGTGGCAGCACAGAAGGCCTGCTTAGTCATAAACATAACGGGAGGTCTTCCTGGTGGTTGTGTTTTTCTCCAGGCACTTGCAGCGGCAGGTGTGGGCTGGTGAGGGTTGGATTTCACCTTGGTGGTGGATTTGCTAATTGAGTAAGATGAAGGGTGGGGGGGGGTGGAGTAACCCCTGTGTCGTCACAGTTGACTTGGATTGAATGTAGTCCTTTTCTGTTTTCTCTCACGAGCTGCTGTTACACCAGATCCTCTCTCTGCTGTGAGTGATTCTTTTCAACCTAAAGCCATTCTACTCGTATTTTTATTCCAACAGTCGTCGTTAACAGCTATCCTTCCAACTTTGGGTCCCTGAGCTTCTCTCTTATCTTGCTAGTGACCAGCAGAAATACTGCCCAGGACAAAGTCAGGGGCAGAGTCTGTTGGATCTTCTCTGAAGACTTCTTGTTGGGTTGACATCAATCTACTTGTCAACATGCTTGGTATATGTACTTAACCAGTTTGGTATCCTGGGAACTCTACTACCATCAATTTAAATTGCTCCATCTTTTTGTAAGGGCATCAGGAGAGTTTATCAAATGCCTTGCTGAAATCAAGACATTCCATATGTATAGCATTTCCCTATCTTTTAATGTAATTTTTTTTAAATTCCAATGAAGAGGCTGGCTGTAGGGCCTCACAACTGTAGTTCCAGAACTCTGGGAGGCCAAGGCACTGGATTGCCTGAGCTCACCAGTTTGAAACCAGCCTAAGCAAGAGTAAGACTCTATCTCTAAAAATAGCCAGGTGCCATGGCGGGCACCTGTAGTCTCAGCTACTCCGGAGGCTGAGGCGAGAGAAACACTTGAGCCCAAGAGTTGGTGAGCTGTGACACTATGGCACTCTACCAAGGGTGACCAAGTGACACTCTGTCGAAAAATAAATAAATACATAAAAATAAATATAAAATGGCTCGGCGCCTGTGGCTCAGGGGGCTAAGGTGCCAGCCACGTACACCTGAGCTGGCGGGTTCGAATCCAGCCCGGTCCCGCCAAACAACAATGACGGCTGCAACCAAAAAATGGCCGGGCGTTGTGGCGGGCGCCTACAGACCCAGCTACTTGGGAGGCAGAGGCAGGAGACTCGCTTGAGCCCAGGAATTGGAGGTTGCTGTGAGGTGTGCTGCCATGGCATTCTATCTAGGGTGACAGCTTGAGGCTCTGTCTCAAAAAAAGGAAAAAAAATTCCAATGAAGCTAGCTTGATCAGATTTGTTAAATTTATATTTGCTGTTAGTAATTAATGTTTTATGTTTATCTTAAGCGTTTTAAAACAGAACAGCACTCTTCTGGGCAGGCCAGAAAGTGGGAGACTGCAGAATCACAATGGCTGATGGCTGAAGTTAAGAAATATAGCTCCCCACATTTTTCTGTTTTCAACTTAGTGGATTGCTGATCAGGACAAAAGAGCTGGTGTTGTGGCGGGCACCTGTAGTCCCAGCTATTCGGGAGGATGAGGCAAGAGAATCGCGTAAGCCCAGGAGTTGGAGGTTGCTGTGAGCTATGACGCAACAGAACTCTACTGAGGGCGATAAAGTAAAACTCTGTCTCTGAAAAAAAAGAAAAGAAAGAAAGAAAGCATAGCCACCCCTTCAGGCCAAGCCAATTAATGCCTCATTATAAGTTATACACATTTCAGAAAACATAACCTAATAAACTATGGCTAGGAAATTCCAGGACTCAAGTCCTAATCCCAATTTTTCTATTAACATACTATGTGAAAGTTTGAAAATCTCTTTGTGCCTTACTTTCTTCATCTGTAAAAATAGGGAACTCATATCTATTACGTCTTGAGATTACAGAGAGGAACAATAAAACTGATTTGCAAAGTGTTTTATTGTCATAAAGTGCTATATTGAAAATGGCGTGTATTTAAATAGCCTGATTTGTTGCAATATGTAATAAATACCATTTAGAGAACATATTCTAAATAAAGGCATGTTTAATTTTTCTTTCTGCTGTTACTTTTGTGAAAACCATTAAAATCCAGGAAGAATGCTATGAAATGTTGAAGTCTTCATTCACACTAATTTTTTTCCTACCCCCCCCCAAAAAAAATTCTGGTCCCATATTCTTAGTTGATCACAATTCACTCAGCTAAGATTTATGTAAAATAACTGTATCCCAGACTTTATACTTAAATGTACAGGATCAAAAGTAGCGGGTAGAGGCGGTACTGACTTCCAAGGTGCTCCTGTGTTCCCAGGTCTGTTTTCAGTGATGTCATGTTGGTAACTTGAAATTAGGTAGGAGGGGAGTAGTAATACCACAGAAATTAGCAAATCCATAAATGAGGTCTTTCCTCTTTCTCTTTTGCAGAGAGCTAGTTACTGAACATTTACTGCACACCACTGGATTTCATGTACTTAGAACTGTAAAACATAGAAGCAAACACACATCATCATCAACAATAAGAGCAGCAAAAATAGGCCTTAAAAGCACTAGGAAGATTAATTTTTTAAATAATATACAGTCTCTTTTTTTAAAAATTGTTTCATGGGGCGGCTTCTGTGGCTCAGCGAGTAGGGCGCCGGCCCCATATACCGAAGGTGGCGGGTTCAAGCCCGGCCTCGGCCGAACTGCAAAACAAAAAAATAGCTGGGCGCTGTGGCGGGCACCTGTAGTCCCAGCTACTCGGGAGGCTGAGGCAAGAGAATC
>CAUYON010025854.1:0-23861 GCA_963573935.1 Arctocebus calabarensis | reverse complement strand
TGCTGTCTTTGGAAATACCTAATTGGGTAGCATTTGAGGGGATTATAACACTATCCAGTTCCGTTTCTGAGAACTTTCCTGACTTATCTCTCTACTCAAAACAAGTATTGATTTGTACATTTCTAAATATCTCAAGATCTGGACTACTATCAAAGAAGTTTCCAGTGAGGTGAGCTTGGGGGTTATTATTGGTAGAGAAGTTCTGGCTACCATCAAATGCATAAGGTCACAAGGAGAAAATCGGTATTTGATTTTTCAGTTTGGGGGGAGTAGGGGAGTAGGGCTGATGTCAGTCACACCCAGGAAAATGAAAACTGAAGTTGCTTGATTCTAATCCTTCACTTATTTAAAAAGATAACAGACATTTTTTATTCCATTGCAACTGAGACCTGAAAAGGGGAATATGCATTTTGACCATTGCAGATTCCAAAAAAATAATTTTTGAAGTGTCTAATAGCATAAGTTTACAACTTAAATCGTAATCTGGAAAATGGCTTTGGTACTCTTGGCTGCTGTGTGGTCAGGAACTCAGGGGCTCTGGCAGGGACAGGGGGAAAGAGGAGTGGTGAGTAATACCATGAAACAATATTAAATAGAAATCACAACTGGACTTGAGTCTATACCTTATATTATTCCAAGTTCACAAACAAGAACAAATGCACACAGAGTAGAAAACGTCTCAGTTTCACACAGACTTACTTTCCAATAAGTGGTGCCTTACTATTTTTATCTAGTATTTGTAACTTTTACTTTTGCTTCAACTATGCCAGGTATTTAGGCAGTATTTCAGTCATTTGGGGATTACTTTACGCCCTCCTGAAAGTTAACATGTGTTTTGTTTGCAGGCAAAATGATGTAGTCAATTAGAAAAAGGATGCTCTTGGTAGTTTTTACAAATTTTTATTTTTTATTTGTTTACTGTTTTAGACACAGAGTCTCACTCTGTGCCCTGGGTTGGGTGCCATGGTGTTGTAGCTCATAGCTACGTCAAACTCTTGGGCTCAAGAGATTGTCCTGCCTCAGCTTGATGAGTAGCTGGGATCACAGGTGCCAGCCACAATGCTCAGCTTGTTTTTCTATTTTCAGTAGAGGCAGGGTCTTCCTCTTATTCAGGCTGGTCTCAAACTCCTGAGCTCAAGTAACCCACTAGCCTCAGACTCCCAGAGTGCTGGGATTACAGGTGTGAGCCACTGTGCCCTGCTTGGAAAATGTGAGAGTTTTTACATAGCCTGGTACAATATTTATTCCATGTGTGCTTGAATAAATGTAAGATTTTAAATGTTGATTTTTGTCTTTTATAAATATTAGATAAATGTTGCTATTTTATCATTGTGCTGCTCAAACTTTTTTATAACTTTATAATTCTTACCTTTTCTTTTAGTAATTAAGAGAGATACCTAACACTGTGTTATTCATAATATTGTGTTATTCCTTATAGTTCTTTCAAGTTCTTTCAAGTAGTGTACAGATATACTCAAACATACAGAATGTATCTTATGTATATATGTAACATGTGTACATGTGTGCAAGCATGTATACACATATATAAATGTATATGTGTGTGGGAATGAGTGTGCATGTCTGTGTGTACATGAAAAAAATATATAATAGTAATTATAAGATATTGAAATAATATAAAGCAATAACAAATAATATATTTACTACTATTAGATAAATTTATAACCAAAAGTTGTATTTTGTTAAGAGTCCAATCTTTTATCATTATTTGGTATCTGAAATTATTCTTTGTCTTAAAGTCTATTTAGAGTTATGCTCACATAGATAAACTGGCTTTACTTCAATTCCTATTTGCAAAATAATTTTTTTATAAAGTCATATACACATAAATCATGTATACATTAATGCATTTATGGGGTACAATGTGCGATTTCTTATATGATTTGGAATGCTTAGATCAAATTAGTTAATATAGGGTTTCACTTCATTTACTAAATTATTGTGTTAAGACATTTATATTCTATCCTTAGTAGATTTGATATGTAACCTTGCAATATGCTCCACAGGGTGTGTCCCCACCATAATTTTTGAAATTTTTTCAACTTTAAGTGATTGTTCTTTAACAATATGTGTGTCAATTTCTTAAATTATATTGAACAAAAGTTGTCACTTAACTGCTTAGGCCTTTTAATATATGTTGATATTAGCTATGTTTTCTCATTAATTTATGACACGTCCATACTTTGCTGAAATTCTATTTTTCCCTCTAACATAATTAATTTGTACATTGTCATAACTTTTTTCTTCCTCCTTTCACCATATCAGTATACTCTGTGTTTCTCTTCAATCAAGATTTTCTTTCTAAGACACAGGCACACATAATCAAGTTGGTTTTTCCCACTTACTTATCTTTCAGTCTGTAGTGTGTGTTAATCTTATTGATATTTTTTTTTCTTGGATATTACTTCTAACGTGTTCCTGTAGGTCTTTGTCTCACAATGATAGCGAGGTCTTCAGTGTCAGAGAAGGGTTATTGAGGTTCTTCTGTTTAAATGTCATTTTCTCTAGATGAAAATTTGAGATTCAAAGTTCCTTTCTCCTCAAAACTAGTGGAGAACACCTTTCCCATGCCTGTGGGATTAGACATGCTTTGAAACACAGAATTTGGAGTCTTCAGAAACACTAATATGTATATTCTAAATACTGTAAAGTCAGGGTTTTTACTGTGTCTATCCCCCAAATAACATACATTGTACTCTCTTCCCATCCACTTCCCTCTCTGCCCTTCCCTTCTTTATTTTGACAAAGATACTCACTCTGACTCACAGAAAGGGAAACTAAGAATGTTGATGGGAGGAGTCTCAGCTTTGTTTCACAACTCGTCTCTCCCTGTGGCGATTGCAGGGTATGGGACAGTTATAAAGAGACTCTAACTGGGATGTTTCTCATTTTTGTCTTTGAAAAATTTCATTTTCTCAGAGTTCCTGGAGTTCTTAGTGGCCAATAAGTTAGACCTCACTGAAAATGCAAGAAGGAAGCACCAGCGATCAGCTTGCCACTCTTTTCTCAAGGATGTCCCTAAGTGATGCTGAATCAAACCAACTTATAGAATTCTTTCAAACATTACCAAGCCTTCAACACCTTGCAGAGATTCTACAAAGAAACAGACGACAGGTAAAGGAAACAGAGAACAAACTCCTCCTACCCCACGCCACTATCCTGACCTTTCTCAAGCTTGATTTAGACATAGGTGACATATCCCTGTCACAATCTGTGAGTAAGCAGCCTTCATAATGTTGGTGCTGCAAACACCAACAAGTTAACAGCTAAGAGCATTCTGATTCAAATGCAGCATTCCAATTCGAATGCAAAAAGTGTGTTTGGGATGTAATGAAAGAAGTAAAGTGAGAGGCGTTGAGAGACTGGTGAGAGACAGAGGCTTTCTATACTTTAGAAAGGTGAGATATTGACAAAGTAAAATATTAAAATTTGCTGTTTGGCTCAGCACCCATAGCTCAGTGGTTAGGGACCCAGCCACTTGCACCACTGCTGGTGGGTTCGAACCTGGCCAGGGACTGCTAAAACAATGACAACAACAACCAAAGAATAGCCAGGTGTTATGATGGGCACTGTAGTCCCAGCTATTTGGGAGGCTGAGGCAAGAGAATCACTTAAGCCCAAGAGGTTAACTTGCAGTGAGTTGTGATGCCACACACTCTACCAAAGTGTGACATAGTGAGACCCTGTCTCAAAAAAACAAATAAATAAATAAACTTTACTGTTAATAGTAACCAATTTTCGCATCTCTGTCCCACTGAGACTATTTAAACCATCACTAACCCTTATAATAATAAAAAAAAAAGTTAAATTTAAGCCTACCTGTAAGAAGGGTAAATGTTATCTAGTCATAAAATTAATGAGTTATTATATGCATATATGTAAATATATAATTAAAAGTCAAGGTCTAAAATTACCATATTTTACCTCACAAACCAACACCACATTTCTATGCACTGATTTATGTAATTGAATAGATTACCTGCAGAACATGACCAGTCAATCAGTATCAGGAGAATCTTTGATTTTAGAAAGGAAATGACCCATCTCTACTAAAAATAGAAGAGTTAGCTATCAATAGTGGTGGGCACCTATAGTGCTAGGTACTTGGGAGGATGAGGCAAAAGTTTGTTCAAGCCCATGAGTTTGAAGTTGTTGTGATTTATGATGATATCACAGCACTGTACCCAGGGTGACAGAACGAGACTCTGTCTCAAAAAAAAAAAAAAAAAAGAAGAAGAAGAAAGGAAAAGAAAACCAACCAAAAGAAGATAGAACTGGGAAAACATTTGACTGATCACTTGCAATTCAGAGGATGGGAAGGATGGCCTCCCACAATTTTTCTTACTGGCTAAACAACTTTCCCTTCTTGTAAATTGTTCTGCAATTTAAGAAGACCAGAATGTTATAGAGAAAGGATATTAAAGACAAATCCGCCTGATCTCAGATTTTTGACAGTGAATGGAGCCATGACATTGGGAAATGCTGTGGTGATGGAAATGGCAATCCCCAGAGTGTCTCTACCCTGCACCTGCTGACGTTGGGGTATTAGAAGGCTTCAGGCCTCATGTGTTCCTATCTGCTATGACCGTACTCAATGTTACATTGAGAAACAATGAGTTATTCACTCACAATTGCCCAGTCCACACTGGTGTAACTGAAAATCCCTCATGTCTGTGGTTCCCAGTTGGCACCATTTTCCATTTTCAGGGTTATTTAATTTTGTTTGTTGATTCATATGCCCTTGTACTGTCAACTGGAGAGTGAAACAATACAAGGTATTGTTTCGTCTGAAAATTTCCCTAAAATTTCTTCACGCCAATGCTCCCAGAATCCACTATTTTTATGTTGCTCTTATCATTTACTTCTTAAAGATCTTTCCCTCACAAAATGTTTTCCTGCTTTTCACACATGTAGACTCCCTTGCATCTTGCCCCGGCTGGACCCCAGTTCAGGACTTGCTTTCCAGCTCTGCTCAGTGACCCTCCATTCTGGCCACAGCTCTATACATCTGTAAATGTTGGGTTCTGCATTGCTGAATAGTGGAAATGGCAATCCCCAGAGTGTCTCTACCCTGCACCTGCTGACATTGGGGTATTAGAAGGCTTCAGGCCTCATGTGTTCCTATCAGTATTTCCCATTTAACAGTTTCCCTTTTTTCTCCAGTCTCAAGTAAACACCAGAGCAAATTATCTCCAAACAGACCCAATGACAGTAATGGTACTGAATGTATCAGAGTTGTTCGAATATGAGTCCTCAGAAAATGAGTCAAAAAAAGTATTTCATGCTACAGTGGCTACAGAGAAAAAGTTCTTTCATCTGAAAGTTTTGGACAGCAACTTGAGAACAAATTTCAACAGCAACGGAATCATTACTATATCAGATTATGTGCAACGTAATGGCATCCTAGAAGTAAATGAAAACTCTACTGTGTCTAATGCTCATTCTAACCAAACCGTTGTGGTTCCAGACATCATCACACAGATAGCAAAGGAACCTGTGAGGATTTATATTATTGAAATGCTAGCTTCTGGAATGATTATAAATGGATCATATACGCTACATAGGGTAAGTCCTCAAAACTGTTTTATTTCATTTCTCCACCAACACCTGAAACCAGAAGCCGTTTGTGGTGCTAAAGGGAGTTTTTCCCATTTACTCAACATTAAAACCCAAGACGCTCTCAAGACTAATAATAAGTAGGAAAAATCTTTTCTCAGAATTAGACTGGGAATTACCCAGAACCTATTAGCATCCCCACTGTCATGTCTTCCTTTTCAAAATATTACCCTGAACTTATTAGGAAAATGTCGCCGAGAAATCTTGAGCCTTCATCAGCTATGATTAAGTGGTCTAAGGAATAATGATTAGGAACAAGGTAGGGGTCTGTATTTATGCACACATTCTACTAGTATATTTTTTTAATTTTTCTCTTAATTTCAGGTTAATGTAAGGGTACATACGATTAGGTTACATTATTTTCATTTGTACGGTAAAGTCCTAATCAGAAAATAGTAGATTAGCAACTACAAGTCTACATGAGAGAAAAACGTCATTAAATTCAAGAAGCAGGGAGATAAGTTCCCACCTATTGGATACAATCTTGGGGTACTAAATTTATTTTTACTACCTCCACTTAGCAATAATCAGTATATTTTTAATTGGGACGAAGTATCTCCCTTTGAGGTTTGAGTCCCAATGTGTACAGTCAAAGAACAAGAAATGAAGAGACAGATCATTCCCGGAAAACAAAGGCAGTCAACTGTTAAGATCACATTCTAACCAAATGAGACTCACCCATCAGAAAGGTACTGAACACTTCAGAAGGAGGAATTTAGGTGATACTTACAAAGTCATGTAATCCAAACTCGTCATTTAGATATGTCAGCAAAATAATGAGCAGAGAGTGGTTTTACTAACATGGCGGGGTCCGAATTCATGTTGTCATAGGACATGAAACCCAAGGAACCAACTAGAGCCTGCTATTTATTCAAATAGATCTCATATAATCAACAGCTCATAACACAGTATTTTTTTCCCAATTAACCCCTTATTTTACCTGCATTATTCCAGTTACAAATTCTTAAAATGATCATTTTATGAGCACAATTCTAGAATTAATGAGTAAAATGTGTAGCTGTGGTGAGCAAGAAACTGAAAGTTTGAACGTAAGGTCCTGAACTCAGAAAGGGGATGAAGTTCCCTTTAACAGTTCTTATTATACATCCCACATAACATACTGAATAAACAGTTCTTATTATACATCCCACATAACATACTGAATAAATATTTCTAGCAAATGATCATCCATTTTGCATAGGGGCAAAGGGCAAAAAAAGCCTACCAAGCGTTATAGTGGAAAGCTCAGGAGGTGCCCATGATAGGCAGTGGAGGTGCAATTTCTCCAGACAAAAATTAGCTTATGAGGATATAGAATTTATTTTATATTCTTAGAAAGAAAGAGGGAATGAGAGAGTGAAAGGGAATGGGGAAATGGAAGAACAGAAAGCAGGGAGATGGCACCATGACATCCCAAGGAATGCAAAGGGAAAAGCCAGTAGCTGAGGCCCTTGGCTGATATTAAGGGGGCTGTAAATTGGTGGGGTATAGTCTAAAATCTGCTGCATCTGCTCCTTACCTCCTTCTTGGCAGCAAGCAGATAGCAACTGAAGCTGGGTAAGGTGTCAAAGCGCAATAGCTTACCTCCCACCTTTCTTTGGAGGCAGGATTCATGTGGGACATAGAACTCAGCCCTGGAGATAAGGCTGAAGCCTGTTCTACTGATGTTTACTCAGGATCTCTGTAAAGCAGATTCTCAAACAAACGATTTTGAAGAGAAAGATTTACCTCACTGTTCTGTCTACTCAGCTCTTTCCAGAAGTTGTTCAAAGCAGGATTCAAGACAACTTATGGGACTGATCATTAATTTTTAGTAGGAAACTGCAGGATTAGGAGAATTAGGGATTTTCTTATTACTTTTGCAAATTTTTGTAATTTTTGAATCCCTTTTCCCAAGGATTTCAGATTCCCCTGTGTAAAGGTGCTTTGGGATTCATAGCTTACCTAAAGGTGGAATGCAGTAGAAATTAAGAAGATATATAACCCAGTGTTCTATGCACATAACTATTGGAGAAATACATAGGAAGACTTAAGAAAGATAATAAGGAAGAGCTCACTGAGAAAACCTGGCCTACGGCCCATGTGTGTCTCCACAGTTCTAGCCCTTGTCCTGAGAGTTGTTTTAACCCATCACAGGGACTTTCTCATCTGTGATGTAGTTATTAAATATGTTCTCAGGAATTGGACATTAATTCTGTTGCAGAAATCACTAAAAGGTCAGACAACAATCTATGAAGTTCAAGATGATACAGGAAGCATCATTGAAGTGGTGGAGAAGAAGAAATGTCATGATTACCCCTGCGAAGTAGGAGAAACACTTCAATTCTACTTCTTTCGACTGCACAAGAGAAAAGGCACAATCAAACTATTTAGTAACACACATAGTTTCATCCAGGTGAGACTTGAATACACAAGTATTTGTTTTTCAAAAGGAAAATTATTTGGTTTATGCTTTGCAAAGACCAGATTTCACCTTCTATAGCACATAGAGTCAAGTTAAAACAGGAGAGAACAGATAATGCCCTTGCACTCATATTTCAATAGAGAAACTTCTTCAAGTGTACTGAGACAAGGGCAGTCATTACTGGCTTCAACAGGATTTGAAACCTGTGGGAACTACTAAAACACTTGAAACTAGGACAGTGTGGTACTAATCTCACGTAGTGGTCAAAAGCAAGGGATTTGGAGTGGGATGGACTTGGTCTGCATGTGGCCCATTTGTTGCATGGTATTGGGGAAGCATCTTTAATGTTCCTCATCAGCTGATCTGGCAATTAAGGGGCTAGTAGACATGTATTTTGTAGTTCAGGGCCCTGTACATTCTAAGAAATTAGAGTGCAGTAGGTACTATTTATTGTTCTAAGCAAAATAAAGACAGATATAAGAAAGTCTTCTAGGAAGACAAAATAACACATACATAAAAATCAAAATTGTAAAATGGCAAGTGATTTCAGTACAGCTGTAATATGTGTTGAAAGATATGGCAAACTAATGGTAGAGAGACAAAAAACAGCTTCTACTGAGGTGTCTTTTTGGCATAAAGTGAGAAATTGAGTCTTCATCGTAAAAAAAATTAATAAGTAAATATTCAACATTTATGCACAAGAATTCCTAATCTAAATTAACAAAAAATATTTTGGCCATTGTCTGTAGCAAGGCATTAGAGACTGACCCGGGCTGCAGCGTTCACCACTATCTCACATGTCCTACTTGAAGACAAGCTACCTACACACAGGGGGGTTTCGATTTATTGTTATTGCTTTTGATAGGTCCAAAAAATCCTATTTCCTCAAAGAAATCCACATGTGGGTCAAAAATCCACACTGAGTGTCAAGTAGTAGCCTCTGCTTTTTAGCTATCTTGGTTTAGGTGACACAGGATGGGATTCATCCCTCGTCATTACCAGCTCAGACCCATCTTTCTCTGATACTTCAGAAACATAAGTGGACCTTCCAAGACAAAATCCTGAGAAGGAACTTATTTCACCTACATTCTAGCTAGGAAGGGTCTATACAGAGTTTTCCTAAGTCCCATCTTTCTATGTAGTTGACACAACTATTTCTACAGCCGTAGGAGTCTTATGTCTCCTGCATGTAACCACCCCATACATTCATTTCTTCTTTGATGTACTGCACCTCCACAGACAGAAAATATGTCTGATCACTCCCTCTACAATTCACTAGTTCTGAAAGAAGTTCTTGCTCATATACATCATGGGTGATCCCGTATTATTTGTAATATGATTTCCATAGCCTTCTTATTGAAAACCAAAAGAAGGCTATTCTCTCTCTCTCGCTCTCTTTCTCTCTCTTTTTTAATCTTTTGTCACAATTCCCCTAAAGCAAAGAGCACAGAATGGTCGGGAAACCAGAGATATTGCTATTAAAATTATTATACAGGGGAAAAAGGGAGGCATTATTTTCATTCCTATTCATTATATCATTACCTGGGGACCCCACAGATAGTCAACGTGAATTATGATACATCTGTAGACTTGGATAAGCCTTGCATAGACTGTGAAATATGCTAACAATGACGTTTCTGCTAATTGAATATCTGGGTCTGGGCAGAAGTAAAAGTTGTGCTTTCATGTACATTATTGCATTTATTCTTGAAGATACCCCTATGAACACAGTAGAAAGATCATGTTCCAGAAAACAAAAAATGTCTTTCTCTTTAGACTGGTTAAGTTGGAGGTGTTTTCATAGGAAAATATGAATATCCATGTGATACATAGATATTGAACCTGAAAGACAATTTAGGCTGGGTCTTTGGAATACATCACTGTAAACATAGTTGTTAAAGTAGTGGCTGTGGCTAGTACTATCTGAAGAAAATACTGACATTAGTGACATTGATGTCACTTATTACTTAGTGATGTCAATTAGTAGTCAGGATGACTCAGCTTCTTCTAAAGTGTTTTCAATAACAATCTTAAGTAAGCCTTATAAAAATCCAATTATTTTACATATTAACTAACTTAATTAATTTAGTTCTTTATGACATACAGTGATTAGCAGAAAAGGGAATTTAATTTGAGGGCGATCAGCAGAGCTCCTATCACACCTAAGTAGTCAAGGATGCTCCTGAGTGAATCAGAACCTGCCTTAGAGAAAGACATACATTACAGCAGACAGAGGTGGTTGGGGCTCCATGACAGAATCTACACACTGCGTCACAACGACAGACACATTCCTGCGGGATTCCTGGAACACCAAAACTACTAGAATGCAAACAGCTCAGAACCAACGCTAATGCATCCTAGTGTACAGTCACACATGGGTGATGCTCAGACGGCTTTAGTGCAGGGGCCATAAGTCAAACATCACAAATATTTCTTGACCAGGAATACCTTTTGTACTGTCCTCTCACCTTTCTACCCAAGGAGAACCATTCCCTCAACTCCTTGCTTTGGGTACACCAGCTCCTTCCTCTTTGCTATGTTTCTCCAGCTTCTACTTTTCCCCTGTGCTCATCCTGTGTAGTAGTGCATATCCCATTTCATGGTCCCAACGAAGGGGAGGGGAGACATGACTCAAACGGCAGGAACTTGTCCAAGGAGGTAGGTGGGCGTGAGAAGAGAGTCCTTTACAGAGGAATAGAGGAGGAGCAGTGGCTGATTGGGAGGAGACAGTGTGAGTGAAAGGAGAAATGAATGACCATCTGCCTTTTAACTGATTTATCTTTTATCTTTTTCTTCTTGAAGCATACCTAGGACAAGAAAAGAAGGAAAGAAACAATCTGGATGGGGATATGGAAACTTCACTAGAGTCTCCCATGTTTCCTTCTAGACCCTTTTAAAAAATTTTATTAGCATTAATTTTTAAATTAATTTACATTTGTTAATCCATTCATGGGTTGATGGACACTTGGGCTGTTTCCATGACTTGGAAATTGTGAATTGGGCTGCAATAAACATTCTTGTGCAAATTCTTTGTTGTAAAGTGATTTTTGGTCCTCTGTATATATACCTTGTAGAGAAATTACAGAATTGAAGGCAGGTCTACTTTTACTTCTTTAAGTGTTCTCCAAACTTCTTTCCAGAAGGGATGGATTAGTTTGCTTTCCTACAAACACTGCAGAAGTGTTCCCTTCCCTCCACATCCACACCAACATCTGAAGTTTTGAGATTTTGTTATGTGGGCTAATCTTACTGGAGTTAGATGATATCTCAAAGTGGTTTTGATTTGCATTTCTCTGATGATTAAAGATTATGGGCATTTTTTCATGTGCCTGTAGGCCATGCGCCTGTCTTTTGCAGAGAAACTTCTGTTCAAGTCTCTTGCCCACGATGAAATGAGATCACTTGTTCTTTCTTTATTAATAAGTTTGACTTCTCTGTGAATTCTGATTATCAAACCTTTGTCTGAAACATAACTGGCAAATATCTTTTCCCATTCTGAGGCCTGTCTGCTTGTTTCACTTCCTGTGCTCTTGGCTGTGCAGAAACTTTTTAGTTTGATCAGATCACAGTAATGTAATTTTGGTGTTCCTTTTATTGCCCAGGGTTTCTCTTCTTAGAGTATTCTCTCAGGCCAATTTATACAAGTGTTTCCCCCACACGCTCTCCACGAATCTTTATAGTTTCATGTCTTAAGTTTAAATCTTTTGTCCAGTCAGAGTCAATTTTTGTTAATGGTGAAAGGTGTGGGTCCAGTTTCAGTGTACAAATTGCCAGCCAATTCACCCAGCACCATTTGTTAAATAGGGAACCTGTCCCCTAATTTATGTTTTTGATACCATGGAATATTATACAGCCATAAAAAGATGGAGACTTTGTCTCTTTTATGTTTGCATGGGTAGAGCTGTATCATATTCTTTTTAGTGAAGTATCTTAAAAATGGAAAGAAAAATGCCCAATGTACTCAATACTATTATGAAATCAATATATAATTACCCACACTTTCATATGAAGGATAAGACATTATTATAGCCCAGAAAGAAGGAGAGAAGAGGAGGGCGGGAGTGGGGGGACAGGGGGAGGGAAGGTAATTGGTGGGACCTTACCTACTATGCATAGTGTACATGTCAAATATATTAAAAATAGAATATATGTTTCTAAACATAACAATTAAATAAGTGAGGTGAATGATATGTTAACCAGTTTGATATAAACATTCCAAGTTGTATATAAAGTCAGCACATTATACCCCATAAGTGCAGTAATGTACACAGTTATCATCTAATAAAAAATTACAAATATAATAAATATAAATAAATTAATTAATTTACATTAACTTTTATAAATTTGATGGAAAAAACTCTACTGTTTCTTAAAGAATCCTTCCCCATAAGTCTCTTTAACCCATTTGTTGAGTTGCTTAAAAGCAAATAGTGTGTGACTTGCAAATCAAAGTGGGGCACAAGGGCCTCATATCTGGACTTAATTCCTTGGGTCTGATTTCACCAGGTGAGGCCTCAGTCAAGCACAAATAAACTGTGTCCTGCCCACAGAAGCCAGGCTTGGCAGCCGGTCAGAGTGAAATATAGCCTGTACTTCTATTGTCAAGATCTCTGTTGTGCAGAGATATTGCTCTAGCCCAAAGCTGGTGATATCTTTTCAGAATTAGTTTCCTAAAGAGGGCATAACCAGGATTTCCTCTGCTGAGAAGGACACTTTTTGGTGATTCACATGAAGGTACATGTATTTTAGAAGAATTTCTCACTCTTTCTGATGTGAAACACCTGGCTTCATTCATATCTTCCATACCGACAGCTTCTCAACAGGTCTCAAATCTTATTTCCTGGTTCTCACATTCCACGTGTAAGGAAACACTTAGACAAACCAGGGAATAATTAATTTCTTTAGAGTGGAAAAAAGAAGATATCAAAACTGAAACTTAAAACATATTTATTGATCACATATTTGGTACTTGGCATTTTGCAGTTATTTTATGTTGTTTAATCTTTGAAATAACATCAGGGAGTTGGTCATTTTCTTTTTCTTTTTTTCTTTGCCTTATCTAAGGTATAAAAAGGGGAACAGAAAGATAAATTCACTCTCCTGGTGACACTTAGGTGTTCAATTATAGTCTCAAATTAGAATCTAAGCCTGTTATTCTGGTTTAGAGTAGATGTCCTAATTTGGGGGACCAGAGATGAGATGAAAATTAAACAATGAATAAGACATGATTCTACCCCAAATGGAGAAATCTGAAAGGACCCTCACTCTCACTCCTATAATAATAAAGTGAAATAATATGCCAAGTCTCCCCCTATTATATACTGGTCTGAATCTATTTCTGACCAATTATTCTAAGGGAAAAAGGCATTTCAGTTCTACTGTTACTGTTTGGGGCCAACTATCCAAAGAATAAGAGTAGCTGTTTTCCCTACACTGCTCTTTTCTGACATGTTTGTTTGTTTGTTTTATGAGAAGCCATGGTAAATATATCTACTGGCTGAGATCTTGTAGACTTTTTTGTTTGTTGTCAAAGAGAGAAGTTTAAAAGCTACAAATCCAGTTTTCTCCTCTATTGTGGGAGGTAGATAGGTTGACCTCCCAGCAGTGTGCCTCATCTCAGTCATAGGAAAATGCTTGCAGATGGCAATTCCTGGGGGTTCTTCAGAATCATAGGAGAGGAAAAGAATCCAGGTGTGCTCCCTCGCCCCCAGGCAGGACCAACTAGGCCGATGGATTTGAGAATCAACAGATAGGAGAGATTAAACCCTTCTAATATGTAGTCATAATAGAAAACTTGGTTTACTTCCCCTACCTGAACAGAACTGGCTTCTCCCTCTCCATCTATTCACACACACTACTGGCTATTTACCACCCCCCTGCTAATTACCTTGGCTTTGTCTCTATCCAGTCATCCTGGGAAGGCGGGATTCCTTCAACCTTCTCTCTTGCATATGCACCTTTGTTAAAAACTAATAAAAACCTTCTGAAGAAGCCAGGAAGGGGTTGAGTTTTCTTGATCTACCCAGCCTGAGTTATTGCTTCTGCCTTTGTAAAAGCCTGCAGTTCTATAAAAGTTGGAACCCACTTCTGCAGCTTGATTCAAACTGACCAATGAGAAAGGTATCCATGGCTGGAAGTTTTTGACTGGAGATAAAAAGGAGAAGACTGAGCCAGTTGGGGAGCATGGCTGTTTGGGGTTCTCTGGGTCTGCTCGTGCTCACCAGCTGAAATCAAAGCAGCCCTTTCTCTTTTAAACATGGTGTTTGGGTGCTCTTTCTCCCCATTGGGGCTCACCTTCCTGCACCACCACTTGTGAGACTTCTAGATGAGAAGTTTCTAATATTGGAATTCCTTTAAGCTATTGAAATTTTAAGGAAAAAAAAGTTATTTATTTTATTTATTTGTACAAATTTATGGGATGCAATGATAGCTCTGTCATGTGGACATGTTGCATAGCAGTGAAGACAGGGCTTTTCTCATATCTGTCATTCAAATAATATATATTTTACCCAGCAAGTAATTTCTCATCCTCCACTGCCCACTCTACCTCTCCCCCTGTCATTCTGATAAAGTTACTTACTGGAAGGAAGCTGGTGGTTTTCTCTGATTCACTCAGGAGAAAGGAAAGCTAAGGAAGTTGATGGGAGGAGTCTCTGCATTGTTTTCCAACAGCTCTCTCCCTGGGGCAGTTGCATGCTGTGAGACTGCTAGCACTCCTTCGTGATTAAGTGACTTTATTCTCCTTATTACGTTTGTAAAAACTTCTTTTGGGAAGCACTTTAGGAGATTATACCATCCTGCAGCTCAGCTTCTGAGAGTTTCCCTGATTTCTCTTTCAACTCAAAACACACATTGCTTCCTGAATTTCTGAACATCTCAAGACCTGGACTCATTGAAGAAATTTCCATTGAGATGAGTCCAGTGGTTTCGTTTAGGTAATTAGGAAGGCATCAGTATTGGTGCTTCCTGGTCGGGGGAGGGGAGCAAGAGGAGTAGGGCTGATATGGCTGTACTCAGGAAAGTGAAACCTGCCTTTACTTGATTCCAATTCTTCAGTCCCTCAGAAGGATAATAAACTTTTTTTTTTAAATTTCATCACAACTGAGGTCTGAAAAAGTGGAAATGCATTTGAAATACAGAGACAAGAAAGGGTCCCCACAAGCTTTATTGGCCAAAAAGACAGGAAATTTGGAGAATAGCGAGAGTAAATCTCCCAGATCTGCTCTGCTTTGGTTACAAACACAGCAGTTTTTTATAGAAATTTAGAAAGAAAATTGCATCTAGAGAATTATAACTTAATCCAAAACTTTATCTACAGCAAAATCAGAGTAGCATTTACTCTAACAAGGGACACTATCTTCTCTCTCCTGGTGTTGATACTCCCTAGGGCTGGTTTCTCAATTCCTTAAGGTATACATCTTTATGGTCTGGGTCTGGGAGTTGGCGGGACCAAGAAGGATGTTGCTTAAGCAAGGTGAGGGTGCGGGTCACAAGTAGTCTTCTAATTTTAAATACTCCTACTTTGTATTAATGCAGAAATAAAAATAAAAATAAAAAACAGTAAGAGTGTACTTTGGGGAGTCACTTTCATTTCCTGAGACATTTCTCTTTGGTTTAGGAAATCAGTATGTTTACTTTCTTTATCCTCAAGTATCTAAAAGAGAAACTTAATATAGTTTTACCAGGATTTGTGGTTACAATGATTTTATGTTTACTACTGAAAGTGGGGCACTCAACTGGCAGAACCCTCACAGACCACCAAGGCTTGTACGAAAGGTCTTTATTGGCAGGGGATGCTGCAGAGCAGCATTAAGGAGGAGAGAAGAAAGAGAGGGAAAGAGAGTGGGGGAGAAAGAGGGAGTGAAGAGAGAGAGAATAGAGAGGAGAGAGAGATAGATAGATATGGGAGAGAGAGCAGCAGAGAGGGAAAAGAGAGAAAGCAAAAGACAAGGGCACCTTATATAGGTTCAGTTAGGGGAGGTGCCGGGATGGGAGAATAGCCAATAAGGTGTTACTGCTCTGGCGAGAAGAGCCATAGGGGGCGAGCCATAAGTTTGAAATTTTCAGTGGGTAATTGGGATAGGGAGATGATGTTTTGCAATTATCTAACATTCCTCCCTTCTTGATATGTTAAAAATAGAGGGTTGACCTTGGGATAGGGGATGTCGATTTCTCTCTTCTGTAGCTTCTTCCTGCTGAGAGAGGCATGTAGTTTTTAATTGGCCCACTAGAGGGTGATTATGATTTTTAGTTGGGAGGATGTAAGCAGTGGCTACTTAGAAGGTATTCAAGAATGTCTTATGGCCTGGGGTAGAGTGTAGTCCATTTATGAAGAACAGTTTCTTGTTGTAGGTTGGGAGCTGTATTTGGGGTGCAGGTTTGGAGTATCAACTGAGTAGTTACCTGTTGAGACAACTTTGAGAGTTGAGTTTGAATAAAACGAGTTATGTATGGAGCCATAGTTATTAGTTTAAGGATGATAATTATAGATGTGAGGAAGGGTAGAATTGTAACCCAGAGTGGGTTTTGAGTGAACTAAAAGTAGAAACTTGATGACTCTGATTTACGTTGTTTTTTTCAAAGTTTGAGTCTTTCTTGGAGTGATTGGACTTTGTTAGTAATGATTTCAGACTTATTAACAAAGAAAAAACATTAACTTAAAAGGAGAGAGTTTGGAGAGTTCTTTGGTAAGTAACGTAGGCATAGAAGTATCCAGGGGTAGAAGAGTGATTTAATCTAAGTGAAGTTTGAGTGAAAGTTTGGTTAAGGTAGATTTTAGGGATGTGTTAAATTTTTAGAAATTGTAGTAAAGTCTGAGAGTTTGGGTGAAATAACTTGTGGAGATAGATGAGGAGGTCATGAGTGGGAGGTTGATTCCTTTCTTTTACTGTAGTAGCAATAGGAGTAGAAATAAGCAGGAGGTGAGAGGAGGGGTTGGGAGATGAGTATTGGAAAGTAGTCATATGTGCTGCACGGTGGGTTCAGTTGTAGTGAGAGACTTATCTCGTGCTAGGGTGAAGGTTCTGGTTAGTGCTATTAGCTCTGCTTGTTGGTTAGTGGTGGAAGAGGGAAGAGAGTGTGTCTCAGTGATTTTATTTGAGGACACAATTGCATAGCCTGCTCTACGAGTTCCTTTATGTATAAATGAACTGCCATCTGAAAACCAGAGGAAATTAGTATTAGGAAGAGAAGTTCTTGTATGTTGGAGAAGTAAGGGAGAAGAGTATTTAGTGTTTGAAGGCAATTGTGAGTGGGTGATGAATCAGAGAGAGTAGGTAAGAGGGATGTAGGATTTAGTGTGGGACAAGTATTAAAAGATAATGATGGGTCAGATAAGAGAGAGGTTTGAAGATTAAGAATACAGCATGGTGGTAGGGTTTCAAGATATTTGTATATTAAAGGATCGGATAGAGAATGAAGGGATAAGACAGTAGTAGGAGAACTGAAAGTGAGTTTGTTTGATTTTTGTGTTAGCGTAACTGTGGCTGCTAATGCCTTGAGACAAGGGGCCTAACTTTGAACTGTGTGATTTAACTGTTTTGAGAGATAGGTAACTGGAGCAAAGGTGGGGCCTAGCTGATGTTTAAGTATGCTGAGAGTAAACTCACTGTTTTCTGTGACATACAGGAGGAAGTGGAGAGAAAGATCAGGAAGGTGGAGGGCTAGAGCTTCTAATAAAGAGCATTGTAGAGACTTAAAAGAAGGGGAAATGGAGGTTAGGAGATGCTCATGAGGGTCACTTTGAGTAAGGAGTAGTTAGGAGAGAAAAGTTGGGAACTTATGCTTTGAGGTATCTAGTTAATTGTAAAAAGGAGAGAAATTTTTTTTTGTAGTGGGTAGAGGAAAGTTGTGCAGAAGGCTTTTTCTGTCTATGGTAATAGCTTTGAAGTCTGGGGACAAAAGGACACTAAGATGATTTTTTGTTGGAATAATTGAAACGTTGAGGGAGAGAGTCCATATCTTTTATTTGTAAGGAAATTAAGGAAGGAACAGGTATCACATTTAGAGTTATGTAAGGTGGGACTATAGAGTAGAAAGTCATTGACATACTGAACTAAGGTTGAAGGAGAGGGATCACAGGACTGGAGGTCTTATAATAATGTCTGGCCAAATAAGTGGAGGCTGTCATGAAATCCCTAGGGGAGTACAGTTCAAGTAATTTGGAAAGAAGTTTGAGAGGTAGGGTCAGTCCATGTGAAGGCAAATAGGTTTTGGCAATTAGGGTGTAGTTTAATAAGAATTGCAGAGTAGAAGATAATTGAGGGGGTTTTAGTATTTTAAATCTTAGGATTTACTTGTTCTGGTGGAATGGGTCAGGGTGATGAGTTTTTCATGATTTGGGAAAGGACAAGGCAGAGTGAGTAAGAAGGAGATGGTTCAGAATTTATTAAATTAAAATTAAAAGTGAGGGTGGTACTTAATTTGGAAAGCATGTCACGTTCCAGAAGGGGAACTGGACAGGAAGGCAATATTAAAAGGAATGTATAAATGAGAAATTGCTAATCATGCAGTGTAAAAAAAAAGGAGTTTGATGTGGACGGTGGTAAAAACCTTTTGCTCTGACTATAGAGGTGAATGACAGGGAGGTAGGACCTACCGACCTCTTTGATAGCTGAAAAATTAGCTTCTGTGTCTAAAAGGAAGGCAATCTTCCTACCTGCCACCATCAGGGTTACTCTTGGCTCCATAGAGGTGATCTTTGTCTGGTGAGAGAAGCCAGGGTCTTGTCATTCGTCAGAAGAGGCAAGCCACAAGAAATCTGCTGTAGGTGCCACGGTTGGCTGGCCCCATGGCCTCTCTGGGCCAAGGGGCAGTCAGTCTTCCAATGGCCCTTTCTTTTGTAGAGAAGGCATCACCCTGGTGGGGGCTTAGGATTGGGGTATCATTGTACCCAGTGGTCTTCTTCACTGCATTTGCAGCATGGTTCAGGTGTTTTGCTCCTGATGATTTAGGCAGGTTAGGAACGATGGCCTTAGTGACATTGTACTGCTTATCTTAAAGGCTAGGTTTAAGATCATGGCCTGAGGTGTCAGGGGTCCATGCTCCAAATGCTTTAGCTTAAGTTTGATGTTGGGGTAACTTTGATTAAAGAGATAAGTTATGAGAATGTTTTTCCCACTTATTATTTTAGGATTTTAATTAGTATACTTATAAAAGCCTCAGTAAGGCATTGGAGGAAAGTTGAAGGATTTTTTAGACTTATTTTGTATGACATTCCTTTAATTTATTATAATTGATAGCCTTTTTGGCAGAAGGTCTAAATCTACAAAGAATGCAGATAATAAAAATGTCTTTACTTCTACTTCCTCATTATTATTACAATTTAATTTAGTTGGGAGTTAGGGACTGCGGTGTCATCTGTAGGATGCTCATTGTTTCATATATGAAATTGATCTGCTGCCTCTTTCACCCTCTCCCACACTCATTTGCACTTGTCAGAGGTTAGGTATTAGTTAAAATAATTAAGACATTATATTAGGTCAGTTGATAGGATATAGTAATAAATTGAAAAACAAAATGAGAAGCATTAGAAGTAAAGGAATTTAGTTCAACTTTAAGGTGTGTGAGTTTAGTTATGGGTAAGGAACAAACAGAAATTACATCGCTGATTTCAGTTACTTCGTGGACAGGGCTAGGAAGTGAGAGAGAGTTGAAGGTTTTTTAAATTCTGGAAACCGATGGGAATGAAATTAGGTGAGGGGACTGGAGGGAAGTGAAGGATAAGTAGTGGACATTACTACATTACTGTAGAATTATATGGAGAAGTTGGAGGAAGAAGAGGGTAAAGAGGTTCAGAAGTGTTTCTTAGAGCAGCTGGAGGTGGACTGAGAGAAAGCAGAAAGAACTCTGAGGCTCAGTTGGAGGAGAGGAGTTAGAAAACGAGTTTAGATTGGTTGCTGGGAAGTAGGAGAGACAGAGGGTAGAGTCAATTGTGTGGTTGAGGGAGGAGCTAAATGTGGCAGGGACATTTGACCTGGCGCCAGGAATTTTCGTGGGAGGAGTGGAAGCACTGAGCTAGGCCATGCAAGGTCAATGGGAATAGGGAACTCAAGCCTCGAGAAAGGAGTGAATTGCCAGGAATGTAAACAACCTAGCCCACCATTAGCAACAACTTGCTCCCATAGGGGTACTTACCGACTTCGGGTGAGGTGGTGTTCAGTGCTGGTTGTGGCACCTTGGCGGATGGACACAAGCCGATAAGGTGGTGAGTGCCGGGAGTGTGAGAAGACAGGGAGAGTCTCTGGGAGCTAAAACCCCATGGAAGGGGTGGAAGCTACCTACTAGGGCTCTTCCTAATTAGATCCCCGCTTCTGACACCAGAAGAAAGGGGGGCACTCGAGGGCATAAATCTCACAGACGACCAAGGCTTGTATGAAAGGTCTTTATTGGTGGGGGATGCTGCAGAGGTGCATTAAAGAGGAGAGAAGCGAGAGAGAAAGAGAGAGAGGGAAAGGGGGGGAAAGAAGGAGTGGCTAGAGAGAAGAGAGAGAGAGAGAGAGAGATGGGAGAGAGAGGGGCAGAGAGGGAAAAAAGAGAGAGCAAAAGACAAGGGCACCTTATATAGGTTCAGCTTGGGGGGGGGGGTGACGGGATGGTAGAATAGCCAATAAGGTGTTACTGCTCTGGGGAGAAGAACCATGGGGGGGTGGGTCATAAGTTTAAAATTTTCAGTGGGTAATTGGGATAGGGAGATTAAGTTTTGCAATTAAATAAATACTCCTTGCCAGGAGGCTAACAAAAACTTTAGCCTCAAACCAACCCCATTTTCCTACTTTTTTCCACTAACATTCCTCACTTTTACTGCTAATTTAGTATCTATGAAATGGACTTTAAATGGAAATCATGGCTATTATTCATTGCATTAACGTTAGGATTAATCTCCTAAAACTAAACCCAGCAGCACAATTAGTGATTCAACAAGGGGCACATCGAATGCTGCAGCAAACAATCCAGGAAGAACAAGGAAACGGGCAGCAGCAATTAAGGCTCAAAGCCATCCTATATTGGGAAGCCAAGAAAACAATCAGTTCAAGATCTGCTCTGAAGAATCCTTCTCTCTGTTTGATACCATGAATCGCTCTTTTAAAAGCCTCTTTTAACTTATTTTCAATTCATTGGGAGTTATTAGACAGGCTAAAGCAGCACATTCCTTTGAAATTGTCACAGGTATGGTTTTGTCTGAAGAATAAATAATCTATTTCAGGCCAGTCTTCTAGGACTCCCTCCTTGATTTTCCCCTACTCCATACCCCTAGAGCCTGAGAAGTGGCATTTAATGCCTTGACCTTACAGCAAACCAAATGACCAAACGCACTGTTGAGGCCAATGACCCTGGCCGGCATGACAGACTCAGATGAGGCAGTGTACTGAGCCGGATGGAGGAGGTGCAGGTCACTGCCGCAGTGACCTGACAACTGAGACCTCTGGCACCTCAAGTGAGGTTAGGCTGGAAGTCCTACACACGAGGCAAAAATAGAGTTAATCTTCCCGGAGCACAGGGTCCTCTGTGGCAGTTTCTGGCACATAAGAGAAGGCCTATCTCCCACATACCAAAACTATCCCCAGGGCAGCTTGATGTGACTGTTGGCATAAGAGACTATTGTGCTCTTACTGCAATTAAGAAGGAAATTGAGTCATCCTGAGCAAGAGCAAGACCCTGTCTCTACTAAAAATAGAAAACCAGGTGGACTATGTGCCAGGTGATGTAGTCTCAGCTACTTGGGAGGCTGAAGCCAGAGGATCTCTTGAACCCAAGAGTTTGAGGTCGCTTGTGAGCTATAATGATGCCCTGGCACTCTACTCAGGGCAACAGTGTGAGACTCTGTCTCAAAAAAAAAAAAGAAGAAGTTGGTAAGGTTCAAAGAAGAAGATGGGCATCCTGAAAACTTAACACATTCTTCACTGGGGTTACCGTTTTAATCTAAATGAAAAACATGTTCCTCTCTTTCTCTCTTTCCTGATGGGGCTCTAACCAGTAGACCTATATCAAATAGCTCTCTGTCTATTGGCTATCCCAATAGCTCATAGTCTTTTGGGTGTTGGCAAAAGAGATAAATTACTAGTCAATTCTATAGGGATACAGACTCCAGTTGAACATGAGGTAAACACACCCATTCATTGTAAGTTCCTCTTCAAGGTGGAAGCCAGGCACATTCATTACATTTTGAGCAAGATTAAGTCCACGTTTTAATTTCTCTGAAAAGGAATGATATCTTGGAAAAGTCTAAAGTTAAACAGAGCATAAAGGAGAAGAAGACACTGCCGAACATCTTATCTTTGATCTTAGTTTATCCATCAGCTGAGGCCAGGCAGGTGTCTGGTCTCTCCAAAGGGTAAACTTTGTTCCTGGTTTGCTGAATCCATGCCGTTAGTCGAGCCAGCTGTCCTGCAGTGGGAGTGGTGAGCAGAATATCGCTGGGCCCGCTTTTCTTCCATTTGTTCCTCAGATCCATCCCTCCAGGTTTTCAGGAGGACCTTATCTCCAGGCTGGAAAATTTATATATTGCCTAAGGGAGAAGGTAAAGATCTGGGAATGGAAAACAGTTAAATTGAAGGCAAAACTTGAACTTGTTGTTCAAAAATGTGTACATTTTTGAAATCATGAAATCATGATTCATGATTTTGAAACCTGAAATCATGTTCAACTTGTGGGGCTACCTGGACTGAGGCAGTCTGGAAGGGTCTTCCAGAGCATGTTTCATAGGAACTAAGCTTAGGTCTGCTCCTGGCGGCTGGCAATCTGTAAAAACTGGTGCCAATGTAGATGGGTCTCCTGGCATAGTTTGGCAACATGTTTCCTCAATGTTTGGTTCATCTTTTAAAATTTACCTGGTAATCGAGGTCTCCAGGCTATGTGCAGTTTCCACTGGGTTCTCCCAAATTTGCTTACTCTTTGTGTTACTTCAGCCACATATGACAGACCATTATTACTCTGTAGACTCTTTGTAAGCCCATAATGGGGAAGAGGGTGGATAATTTCTTTTAGCAAAATTTTTACAACATCTGGGGCTTTTCCAGTATGGATGTGGAAAGCCTCTGCCCACTCGAAAGTGTCCACAAGTGTGATAAGTAAATACAGCCCATGGGTCAAGGCCACCTGGGTAACATCCGCTTGCTAGTCCTCAAATGAACCCATTCCTTGATGTTGTCACAGCAGTTCCTTATTCTTATTTTCAGGACTGGGGTTGTTCTGTAGGCAGATTAAATGTTGAAAAGTCACTTCTTTAATTAATTGGGTCAGGTTCCTTCCTATTAGTCAGGATTGAACAAACTGAGCTAAAGTCTCTTTTCCATAATGAGTCATTTCATGTCAATGCCTGATGAGTTGGGAGGCCAAAGCCTCAGGCAGTAGCACCTTCCCTGGTCATCTAATAGCCAACCAGCATCTTTGTTTTGAAACTTTACCTTCTTAGCCCACTTTATTTATACCTTGTCATATGCTAGTTGAAAGTCTAGCAAGTCCACTGGTGACATTTGTCAATTGTAACCTTGCTGCTCGTCATGCTTCAGCATCTACTGGTCAATTCCCTCTGGCAGTGAAGTTCATGCCCTTTCCATGTCCCTGGCAGTGCATAACTTCCACCTTACAAGGGAACAATTCTCTTTCTACAAGGCGGAGGAGCTCTTGATCCTGCTTAATTTCTTTCTTTCCTCTTGTCAGCTGACCTCATTCCTTCCAGAGGGCCCCAGGTGTATGTAAAATTAAATATAAAAACCTTGGGTGTTTATACGTATTAGCAACCTTACCATCTGAGAGTTCCGAGGCTCTGGTGAGCGCAATCAACTTGGGCATTTGTGCTGAGATTCCAGGAGGGAGAGCCCTT
>CAUYON010025852.1:0-14437 GCA_963573935.1 Arctocebus calabarensis | reverse complement strand
GTGTGTTGATGGGCGCTTTGACTTCTTCCATGACTTAGCGATTATGAATTGGGTTGCAGTAAACATTCTGGTACAGATGTCTTTGTTATAACGTGATTTTTTGTCTTCTGGGTATATACCTAGTAAAGGAATTATAGGATCCAATGGCAGGTCTATTTTTAGATCTCTAAGTACTCTCCTAACATCCTTCCAAAAGGAATGTATTAGTGTGCATTCCCATCAGCAGTGTAGAAGTGTTCTCTTTTCTCCACATCCACGCCAACATCTCTGGTTTTGGGATTTTGTCATGTGGGCTAATCTTAGGGGAGTTAGGTGATATCTCAAAGTAGTTTTGATTTGCATTTCTCTGATGATTAAGGATGGTGAGCATTTTTTCATGTGTCTGTAGGCTGTGCCCCTGTCTTCTTTAGAGAAGTTTCTCTTCGAGTCTTTTGCCTACCCTGAGATGGGACTTGTTCTATTCTGGCTAATACGTTTGATTTCTCTGTGGATTCTGGTTATTAAACCTTTGTGGGAGGCATAACTTGCAAACATTTTCATCTATTCTGAGGGCTGTCTGCTTGCTATACTATGTTCTTGGCTGTACAGAGCTTTTTAGTTTAATCATATCCCAGTAGTGTATTTTTGATACTGCTTCAATTGCCTCATAAAATATACACCCAAGCTAATTTCCTCAAGAGTTTTGCCTGAACTTTCTTCTAATATATTGATAGTTTCATGTCTTTAATCCAGTGACAGTCTACCTTAGTTAATGGTGAGAGGTGTGGGTCCGGTTTTAGTCTTCTACACGTCACCAGCCAGTTCACCCAGCACCATTTGCCAAATAGGGAGTCTTTTCCCCACTGAATGTTTTTAATTGACTTGTCAAAGATCAAATAACGGTAAGTAGCTGGATTCATCTCTTGGTTCTCTCTTCTGTTCCAAACATCTACCTCTCTGTTTTTGTGCCAGTACCATGCTGTTTTGATCACTATTGATTTATAGTAGAGTCTCAGGTCTAGTAGTGTGATTCCTCCTTCTTTGTTTTTATTTCTGAGTAATGTCTTGGCTATTTGAAGTTTTTTCTGATTCCATATAGAACAAAGTATTATTTTTTCAAGATCTTTAAAATATGACAATGGAGCTTTGATAGGAATTGCGTTAAAATTATATATTGCTTTGGGTAGTATAGACATTTTAACAATGTTGATTCTTCCCAGCCATGAGCATGTTATATTTTTCCATTTGTTAACATTTTCAGCTATTTCTTTTCTTAAAGTTTCATAGTTCTCTTTATAGAGATCTTTTACATCCTTTGTTAGGTAAACTCCCAAATATTTCAGCTTCTTTGGCACTACTGTGATAGGAATAAAGTCCTTGACTGTTTTTTTGGCTTGGCTATTGTTGGTATATATAAAGGTTACAGATTTATGGGTGTTGATTTTATAGCCTGAGACATTGCTGTATTCCTTGATCACTTCTAAAAGTTTTGTAGTAGAATCCCTGGTGTTTTCCAGATATACAATCATATCATCTGCAAAGAGTGAAAGTTTGATCTCTTCTCACCCTATGTGGATACCCTTGATCACCTTTTCTTCCCTGATTGCAATGGCTATGGCTAAAACTTCCATTAGGATGTTGAAGAGCAATGGAGACAATGGGCAACCTTGCCTGGTTCCTGATCTAAGTGGAAATGGTTTCAATTTAACTCCATTTAATATGATATTGGCTGTGGGCTTGCTATAGATGGCCTCTATCAGTTTCAGATATGTCCCTTCTATACCAATTTTTTTAAGTGTTCTGATCATGAAGGGATGTTGGATATTGTCAAAAACTTTTTCTGCATCAATTGATAGAATCATATGGTCTTTATCTTTTAATTTATGTGCTGAATTACATTTATAGATTTATATATATTGAACCAGCCTTGAGACCCTGGGATAAAGCCCATTTGGTCATGGTGTATAATTTGTTAGATGTGTTGTTGGATTCTGTTGGTTAGTATCTTGTTAAATATTTTTGCATCAATATTCATTAGTGATATTGGTCTATAGTTTTCTTTTCTTGTTGGGTCTCTCCCTGGTTTAGGGATCAAGGTGATGTTTGCTTCATAGAAGGTGTTGGGTAGTATTTAGTATTCCTTCTCTTTCTAAATTTTGGAAGAGGTTTAGTAATATAGGTACTAGTTCTTCTTTAAAGGTTTGGTAGAATTCTGACGTGAAGCCATCTGGTCCTGGGCTTTTCTTTTTAGGGAGGTTTTTCATAGTTGATGCTATTTCAGAACTTGATATAGGCCTGTTCAACGTTTCTACTACATTCTGGCTAAGTCTTGGTAGGTGGCGTGTTTCCAAGTATTGGTCAATTTCCTTCAGATTTTCATATTTCTGAGAGTAAAGTTTCTTGTAATATTCATTAAGGATTTTTAAAATTTCTGTGGGGTCTGTTGTTATTTCCTATTTACCATTTCTGATTGATGAAATTAGAGATTTTACTCTTTTTCCTGATTAGTTTAGCCAGAGGTTTATCTATTTTATTGACCTTTTCAAAAACCAACTTTTTGAATTATTGATCTGTAGTGTAATTCTTTTGTTTTCAATTTCAGCTCTAATTTTGATTATTTCTTTTCTTCTGCTTGGTTTGGGGTTGGAATGTTCTTCCTTCTGCAGTTGCTTAAGATGTCCCATTAAGTTGTTAACTTCATCACTTTCTGTTTTCTTGAGGAAGGCTTGCAATGCTATAAATTTCCCTCTTAGGACTGCCTTTGCAATATCCCAGAGGTTCTGATAATTTGTGACTTCATTGTCATTTTGTTCCAAAAATTTGGTAATTTCCTTCTTAATCTCGTCTATGATCCATCTATCCTTCAGCATAAGGTTGTTTAATTTCCATGTTTTTGTATGCAGATTCCTGTTGTTATTGAGTTCATCTTTTATTCCATGATTTTCGGAAGAAGATGCAAAGAATAATTTCTATTCTTTTAAATTTACTGAGGTTAGACTTGTGACCTAAGATGTGATCGATTTTGGAATATGTTCCATGGGCTGATGAGAAGAATGTGTATTCAATTTTATTAGGACGAAAGGTTCTGTAGATGTCTGTTAAATCCAGTTGTTGAATGGTTAAGTTTAAATCTGAAATTTCTTTACTTGGCTTGTTTTTGGAGGATCTATCCAACACTGTTAAAGGAGTATTAAAATCTCCAACTACTATGGAGCTGGAAGAAATCAAGTTGCTCATGTCTATTAGAGTTTTTCGTGTAAATTGGGGCACATTCTGGTTGGGTGCATACATATTAATAATCGAAATCTCATCATATTGAGTAGTACCTTTAACAAATATGAAATGTCCATCTTTATCCTTCTTTACTTTGTATCTGTGAATGAGATTGCACCACCTTCTTTTTTCTGTTTTCCATTTGCCTGGAATATAGATGACTATCCCTTCACCTTGAGTCTAAATTTATCTTTTAAGGTAAGGTGAGATTCTTGTATGCAGCAGATATCTGGCCTGACTTTTTGTATCCAATCAGCCAACCTATGCCTCTTTAGAGGACAATTTAAACCATTTACATTAATTGAAGTCAATGATAAATCTTTAGAAAGTCTAGTGGAGATATTTAATCCTTTTTTCACTGTGGAAGTTGAAATTTGATAAAAAGTTTTTGGGTGAGTTTACTTTTGTGGTAGAGGATTACGCTGGTCATTATGGAGGATAGGTCTGAGAATATCCTGGAGAGGTGGTTTAGTTATAGCAAATTTCTTCAACATGTGGATGTTATTAAAGTATTTAATTTCTCCATCATAAATGAAACTCAGTTTAGCTGGGTACAGGATCCTTGGTTGAAAGTTCTTTTGTTTTAGGAGATTAAAAGTCGATGACCATTCTCTTCTAGCTTGAACGGTTTGATCAGAGAGATCTGCAGTTATTCTAATATTCTTCCCCTTGTAGGTAATGGATTTCTTATGTCTGGCTGCTTTCAGAATTTTCTCCTTCATATTAACTTTAGTGAAGTTAATTATGATGTGCCTGGGAGATATCTTGTGTTGTGTTGGGGTTCTGAAACTGTCTGCTATCTGCATTTCAGAATCTCTTTTGCAATGTCTGGAAAGTTCTCTTTCATAATCTCATAAAGAAGAGGTTCTGTGCCTTGTGACGCCACTTCATCATTTTTTTTAGGTATCCCTATAAGGCAAATATTGGTTTTCTTTGAGTTATCCCAGAGCTGTCTGAGTGAATGATCCATTTTTGCCCTCCATTTCTTTTCCTCTTTGAAAGTTTGGGAGTGTTTGAAAGCTTTATCTTCCATGTCAGAAATCCTTTCTTCTGCTTGCTCCCTTCTGTTACTGAGGGATTCTATTTGTATTTTTCAGATCTTTGAGGGCTGCAAATTCTTGTCTCAATGTGTCAAAATCTTTGTTCATTTTGTCTTTGAATTTATTCAATTCTTGAGACATCTTTTGGGTCATCTTTTGGATTACTGCTTGACATTCTAATTCCATCTTTTCTTCCATTGTACTGATCTTATTTGCTATCCAGACTCTGAATTCGATTTCTGACATCTCAGCCATTTGCTTATGCAAGGGATCTTGTGCTGCATCTACCTTGTCATTCCTTGGGGGAGTTGATCTACTCTGATTATTCCTATTGCCAGAGTTTTTCTATTGATTCCGCCTCATGATTATTTTTCACTGTTGCCTATGACCGTCCTCAGAGTTAGGGAGTTGTCTCTCCCAAATCAGAACCCGGCAGGATCACTCTGTTGTTGCTGGATCTTTGTAGGGCATGACCCTGTGTAGCTCCTCTGGGACTGCCCCACCCAGGGAGTTCTGGCCGCGGGAGCAGCTCTGGAGTGTGGCACTTCCAGATCAAGCATCAGGGTGTGGGATGGGGCACCTGGTGGCCTTTGCAAAGGGAGCCCATGCCTCTAGTAGTCTCTGGCTGGTAGGAAGGCTCTGGAGGGAGGACAGCGGGACTGGGTCATGGATGGGAGCCAGGCGGGGTCCTGGAAGGGGGCAGGCCGAGGACCTGCTGGGTACAGATCAGCCTCACATGGGAGTCTCTGTAGACTTGCTGGCCCCTGCTGGTGGTAGGCCAAGGCCCGGCAGTGTGCCAATCGGACCACCAGAAGTCCTGGAGGAGTTCCTGGCCACTGCTTGCAGCTGGCCAAGGCCCAGCGGGGTGCCAATTGGCCTGTGAGGGATTCCTAGTGGAGTGGCATTCCTGGCCTCTGTGGGTGGCAGGCCTAAGGCACTGATCGGATTTGGGCTGGCAGAGGCCAGGTGGGGCACAGATCAGCCAAGTTCCTGGTTGCTGCTGGCAGTGGTCCACGGCCCTGAGGAGTGTCAATTGGGCAGCACAGCCACTGGCGGAGTTCCTGGCCACTGCTGGTGGTGGGCCAAGACCCAGCGGGATGCCAATCACATGGAGGTCCTGTTGGAGTTGAGTTTCTGGCTGCTGTGGGGGTGGGCTTAGGGCATGGAGTGGAGTCAGGTGCGACATGGCAGGTGGCAGGCCACGGCCAGATGGCGCACATCGATACTGGGTGGGAGTTCCAACGGACTTCCTGGCCGCTGCTCATAGCGGGCTAAGGCCCGGTGGGGTGCCAGTCAGGGCTATGGGGGGGGATCCTGGTGAAGTGAAGTTCCTGGCCACTGTGGGTGGTGGGCCTGTGGCATGGATTGGGCCAGGAAAGGTACAGATTGGCCTGTGGGAGTCCAGCGGAATTCCTGGCCACAGCTGGCAGTGGGCCAAAACCCTTTTTTTTAACAAGAGTCCCAGCAGAGTTGCTAGCTGCTGCTGGTGGCAGGTCGGCCTGGCCTGGCCTGGGGTGCCAATCAGGCCACACGGGGGTCCTGGTGGAGTTCCTTGCCTGGGGGCTGGTGGGGGCTCGGTGGGGCCCCGGAGTCTCTTACCTGATGGGCTGCCTGGTTCAGCAGATAGGATGCCTCCCACGTCCTCCTCCCTCAGTTTCAGCAGATGTCAGGCTTCTGGTGCATCACAGAAGCAGGGAAGGGTGTTCTGGAAGTTCAGAATGGCAGAAAACTTTAGTTCAGTTTTTTTGCCTGAAGCTTGGTTTCTTCAAGTCACCGCTTGCTTCAGAGGTGACCTGCAGTTATCACTTCTCTCTCTCTTGGCTGGGCTCCCAGTCTTTAGCTCAATTAGGAAGCTTCTGGAGGTTATCTTTTCTTTTAGACAGGAGCCTCTGTTGGAAGGTGCTTCCAGTCGGCCATCTTGCCCCTCCCCCCCTAGAGTTCTTTTCTAATGGATGTTCTAATCCAGGAGCTGGATTCAAGTATGAATTTGGAGGCAGAGCCTGGGCAATGGATTCCATAACACTGGGCCTCCCACCCATTTCATTCCTCCTTACTTTCTTGCTGTGTGGACACTTAGTCCCTTGGAGATAGTCAGCTCTGAGTTTAAATCCTGGTCTCAGGCACTTTAATCGCTAATTGTGTAGCACTGAGCAAAAATAATAGGGATGTTGTTTTATAGGGTCATTCGGATCAGTGATGGTGATGATACTATTGGGAGTTTACTCTGTGCTGGGCATTATTCTAAGTGGTTTATGAGCAATATCTCATTTATTTCTCTGCATGTACTATAGGGAGATGCTGCCATCATTTTGCAATCCCAGATGTGTAACTGAGTTTCACATTAAGATTAAGTAAATTGCCTGAGGTCATATAACAAATAAATGATGGAATCAGGTAGGGGACCCAAGTATGTTGTACATTAACCACTATGCCCTTAGTCTACCATTTGCCTGATTTTAAGTTTCTGCTGGGGCTCTTGTTAAAAAAAAAATGCCCATGCCCCATCTCAGATCTTGATTTAACCCAGCTAGGGTGGGACCTAGGGAGCAGTGGCTGAAACAGGCAGCTTGGATGATATTAGGATCTGTCAAGTTTAAGAAATGCTGTATTGGCTCAGTGTCTGCTGCTCAGTGGTTAGGGCACCGGCCACATACACTAAGGCAGGTGGATTCAAAGCCAGCCCTGACCTGCTAAACAACAATGACAACTGCAACTACAACAACAACAAAATAGCCGAGCATTGTGGTGGGTATCTGTAGTCCCAGCTACTTGGGAGGCTGAGGCAAGAGAATTACTTAAGCCCAAGAGTTTGAGGTTGCTGTGAGCTAGAACGCCATGGCACTCTACTGAGTGTGACATAATAAGACTCCCCCTTTTTTTTTCTCCAAAAAAAAAGGTAAAGAAAAGAAATGCTGTATTGTGCCTTTCTGCCTGGAAGGTGTGGCTCATGGTCAGCTCTCAATAAATAAATATTAGCTTTATTATTGTAATACAAATGGATTGAAGGTGTATCTTATTGTAAAAGGATATGTGTATTTCTTTTGTAAAAGCTCATTAGTCCTAGAACTAGATCCTAAAGACAGAAGTCAAGGGGAAGTACAACAGTCCCTGACTTAACTTCTATAATCTATATGCCAGCAAGATAGGCCTTGAGAACTCAAAAAAAAAGACAAGAATTGGAATGCTAATAAGAGATAGAAAGTCATCTGTCAACTGCCAGTCCCTGAGGAAAGGAAGTGCTTTATTGTGCTGGTGGCACAATGAGGCATCTAAAGACTCAGAAGCTTAGAGGAAGGAGAATTTGGAGCAGGTTATCTAGGGCACAAGCTAGGGTGTGGCCTGGGGAGCAGTGGCTGTAACAGGCAGCTTGGATGATATTAGGATCTGTCAAGTTCTGGGTGGGTTATCCAGGCCCCACCCCTAGGTGGTGTCCCTGAGATACCTGCTTACTTCTGCCTCTGCCATCACCCTGTCACAGCAAATGACAAGGAGGACACTAGCCTGAGGTTGTCTCTGTAACTAGATCTCCTGCTTAAGCAAACGAAAACCCAACTCAAGGTAAACAATATGAAAATAGAGACTTTACCAATCAGAGGCCACCAACTCACTTCTAGCTAGTGTCTTTCCTCCCTGATCCATCAAATCCACTTCATCTTCCTTCCACATCCAGCTTATACAAGCTCCCTGTCCACGCCACAGCACCGCAGCTTTCCCAACTTTCACTTCTGAGTGCTGTTGGATCCGGGAATGGTTCTTTGCACAAATAAACTCTGTTCCATTTATTTTGTCTAAAGTTTTTCTTTTAACACATCCTTCCTCCTTCCCTCCTGGATCTGGGATCCTTCGTTACTCTGCCCAGCTGCCCCTCTCCATGTCTCCTAGAACATGAACACCCGAAGTCCTCCTCAGTGCACAGACTCTCTGCAGGGTGCGTGGACACTGAAGACCCTGATGGGGCCCCAGGGCCCTGAAGAGCAGCTCGACTGTCACACCCAACCTGCGATGGCACCAACTGCTTCCACAAATGACAAGGCCCTTTGAAGTCAGCTCATTCCATTTGTCGATGGGTCTGAGTTTAGGGTTTTAGAATGTAGATTCAGATCCAGAAGTATAGGGTGTCCCAAAAGTCACCCCTAAATTCACCATCCATGGGGAAATGGGAAACTGTAGCCAAACATACCATGTACCTTTATTTACAAAATATTCATTACCAAATTTTACAAAGAAGTGACCAACACATAGAGAATATTTTGTAAAACTGATTACAAAATATTATTACAGAGGCAGCCTCAGGTTAGTGTCCTCCTCCTCATTTGCTGTGATGGAGGATGGCAGAGGCAGAAGTGAGCAGGTATCTCAGGGCCACCACTCCTTGTGCCCTGGAATACCTGCTCCAAAGTCTCCTTCCTCTAAGCTTCTGAGTCTTTAGATGCCTCATTGTGCCAACTAGCACACTAAAGCACTTCCTTTCCTCAGGGATTGGCGGTTGACAGATGACTTTCTATCTCTTATTAGCATTCCAATTCTTGTCTTTGTTTTTGAGTTCTCAAGGCCTATCTTGCGGGCATATAAATTATAGAAAGTAAGTCAGGGACTCCTGTCCCATCAGAGCCCGAGAAAGACCTCATCTTTACTCAAGTCCATCAACCTTTTGTTTCTAACCTCAGCCTTAATGACAAAACTCAGCAAAAGTTTTCTTAGAGACTTAGAACCTTCTGTAATACACTGCTTAGAACAGAAGGAAATACACTGAAAGATTGCCCTAGGATACTTCCATTCCTAAGACCCATGATTGGTGATACAGAGCAAGGTATGCACAGATTGCATCAAAGGGATGGCAGATTTTCTACATTCGAAGTCATTGTAACCTTGGTAAATGACTTTGAATGATACTTTATTATTAAAATGATATTTTAACTTGATTTGAATTATAATTGAGATTTAAGTAAAATTTATTGGGAACTCAGATGAGAAAATTATGAGAAAAAAAAGAGATGGAGGCAGATTTAAGAGCTACTTTGAGAGTAGACGCAGTAGGAGTTTATGACCTATTCAGTTTGATTCAAAACCTTTTCAGGCTTGTTTAAAAGGCAGTGAGGTACTGCCACAGACAGATTGGTCCAGGAGCATGCAGGGTGGGGAATGAGTTGAATATGGGAAGAGAAGGAAGGAAAAGTTGAAGATGCCAAGCTTCATAAGACAGTAGGTGGTAGAGCAGTGGTTCTCAACCTTCCTAATGCCGTAACCCTTTAATACAGTTCCTCATGTTGTGGGGACCCCCAACCATAAAATTATTTTCGTTGCTACTTCATAACTGTAATTTTGCTACTCTTATGAATCGTGATGTAAATATCTGATATGCAGGATGTATTTTTATTGGTCATGACCCACAGGTTGAGAACCGCTGCTGTAGAGAGTGACAGAGGGTGTTATAGTCACTAACATATATTGAGTGCTTATGCAAGGAAATTAACATAAATTGCCTCATGTTTTTCCTCATAACAATCCTGAGATGCAGGCACCATTATTTTCTCTGCTTTATAGGTGAGGAAACAGAGCAGTTGAGCAGCTTTAGTTCATGCAGCTGGGAATTGGTAGCATTAGGTGTAAACCTAGGAATTCTTGCTCCAGAGTAAATACCTGTCCTCTGGGGCAAGAAAAACTGCCAGCTGATCACTAATGCCCAAAGGGCTGTCATGCTGTTGACTGCCAAATTTATGTCTGTAGCCAGACCTTTCCCCTGCCCTCGAGACTTTCCTGTTGGTCTTCTACATCACACTCTGTTTGACAGTCTAATCTCAAATTCAGGATATCCAACACTGTACTCCTGGTCTTCTTTGCCCCCCAGATTTGCTCTTCCCTTGCCTTCCCCTTTTCCTTTGAGTTGTTTGAGCCCTAACCCTTGGAGTCATCCTTGACTCCTTTCTGTCTCTCTCACACTCAAACAGCAGGTATAGTTTTCAAAGCACATCTAAATTATGTCCATTTCATGTCATCTCCACTGCAGGGCAGTCACCTGGGCTGAGCCATGAGCATCTCTTACTGGGACTCTTGCCATCTCTCTGCGACCATCGTTGTTCCCTATTTCTCTCCCTACGTGGCAGCCTGAGCAGCTCTGGTGACATTAAGTCAGATCAAGTTGCTTCTCTGCTTGAACCCTTGCTGCAATTCCCACTTTATTCAGTAAAAGTTGAAGTTCTTACCATGACCTCAAAGGCCCTGCTGGGTTTTCTCCTTCTCCCTCACTTCACTCACTGTCCTTGCTCACTTCCTTACTCCTTGCTTACCACTACACTACTGCTATGAGGCTTTGTCTTGAATCTTCTCCTCCGATATTACAGGGCTCACTCCTTGTCTGCCTTCAACTCTTTTGTCCTCTTTTCAGCTGAGTGCAGTGGTTCATGCCTACCTGTAGTCCCAGCATTGTGGGAGACTGAGATGGGAGGATTGCTTGAGGCTAGGAATTTGAGGCTGCAGTGAGCTATGATCGTACCACTGCACTCCAGCCTGGTGACAGAGACCCCGTCTCTTTTAAAAAAACACCCAAAACACAAAAATACCTTTCAAAGAGAATTCTTCCGACTGCATGTTTGAAATTAAAATCTACTTTAACTCAGCATTTCTGATATTCCCTCTTGTACTCTGCTCTACTTTTCCCCCAGAGAACTTAGCATCTTTTATGATACCAAATAATTTCCTCTTTTGTTACATTGATAGTTTTTTTCTGTCTTCTTTTGGTAGAGGGTAAAATTCTCTGATTTATTACTGTTGTATCCTAAGAATTATGCCTAGCACCTAGCAAGTGGTTAATATTAGACATTTTATTTAAAGTAAGTTTTGAGGAAACTTTTTTACATAAAGTTTCTGTACAGGTCTCTACTTTAAAAATTTTTTAAAGTTGTGGTCTGGAGTCTGGCAGAGATGCCAGTGGGGACTGTCCAGGAGCATGCAGGGACCTGATGCATGCAAGAACACAGAGCAGGGAGCCCACCCCCAAGGCTGGTCCTGGGGATGGGACATTTCAGGGCTGGCAGGAAGTGGTCACCAGAGGAGGCTGAGAAGAGCAGGAAGTCTGGAAACTGGGAAGACATCTGGAAGGCACTAGAGGGAGAGAGTCTGAAGGAGACCCAGAGAGGCCTGACTAGAGCTAGTACTGGAGGGGAGCCTTCAGAGTTTGCAATTAGAAAGACAATTTCAGTGGATCAATATGGGCTGACCTTAATTATTTGAGAATGAGCGGAAATGAGGAAGAGTAAGCAACACAAGAGACCTTGCGGTGAGGAAGGAGAGATCAGGTTGCTATTTGAGGAAGTGTTTTGTTTGAAAAGTATTCTTTTAGCTGTAAAAAAAAAAAATAATCTTTTTGGTATGAGTGGGTGACTGGGTGGGTGGGGATGGAGAAACAATACAGTAAGCTCATCACATCCAGACTGGCCTATGAAGCATCATGCAGGTTCTATGTGGTCCATGCCAAAGAGTTGCTGCTCATTGCAACCCCCTGTCATTGTGCCTGGCACATAGTGGGTTCCCAATAAGTATTTGTCAACTATAATATTAAGTATTGTAGAATTTAAGGATAGGTCCCTGTATCAACAACAGAAAGAGCAACAAAGTAAGAAGAATGTCTGATGTAGGGGGTTTGCTCTTGGAGCCAGTAACCGTTGGCTAGTGGTGTCTTTCTCCCCCGAGTGACACATACCTTGGTGCTTTGAACAGCTGAGTGTGGTTTCCTCTTTCCTGCAGTGTTTTTGTTCTTAAGAGGTAAATCTGAAGATAACTCACTTGGATGATTAGACTGAATGTTACCTAAATGTTATGCAAAGATGTAAGAAAATGTGATGGTAAGTCCAGGACAGGGAGGGAAACAGGGGAGTTGGCCAAAGGTGGTGGAAAAGCCACTGGACTTGAGGTCAGAGCCTGACCCTGAATCAGCTCCATTTTATACAGAGTCGAGCCACTTCTCTGGAAGTTGGATTTAAGTCACGTAAAGTCGTTTCCTTTGTATTTTTTGAAAAGAATAGTGTCAGGAAAGGAAGAAAAGCAAGAAGCCCTGACTTGCCAAATGTATACAGAGCATTTTCTTTTTTAGCTTTTCAAAAAAGGGAGGCATAGCATACAAAGAATCCAGGCTTAGTTCTCTGACGGTGGCAAACCACATCACTCATAAGGGGCCCAGGGAGAAAGCAGAATGATTCAGCTTCTATTTTACTCTTTCCATCTCTGAAAAGAGGTGGATTGGTGGAGAGTAAAAGAAAGAGAAAAAACCCTAATGTTTATTATGCATCCTGTGTCCCTGGCACTACGTAGGTACACGTGCATCTTACAGAATCGCTCTCAGGTAAAGGGCATTATCTCAGGGTTTTTAGTAATTTACCCAGGGCCACACAGCGAACAATGGAGAGAGAGGATGGACTGAACCCTGGGGAGATGAAATTGAAGTCCATGACCAAAGAAAAATGAATCTATTTCGGAGCCCCTATGGCCCTGGTCTCAATCACCGCAGAAAGGAACCAGGCGAGATGCGGATTAGAAGTACAAGCTTGTAGGAGGCAGGCTAACCTTGATTACAGGGTAGCCCTGAGCAACCTCCGCAGTAACCTTCTATTGAGACAGCACAAGACAGGTGAGGGGAGTATTAGACAATGACTACGTGCCCAAGACTCGCCATGGGCCCAGGTTCTCTCTTCGTAAGGAGCACCTGCGGACGAATTGGCCGAGTGCCCCCCCAGCTGCAAATCATCTTGCTCGGAGGTCATCTGGCTCTTGGCGTCCTCTACAAATCTAAGAAATGTGGTTGTTTGAAGTCAGCCAGATTCCTAGGCACCCAGCACAGTGTCTTATGATATCTCCTGAGAATTTGAGAAACATTTATTTATCGAAGGGGTAGTTAGTTGGTTGAATAAATTACCAGGGCCCTGAGAAGACTTGCAAATGTTTTTTGCTAAAAAGCTGTTGGAGATCTTCAAGGTCTTATGAAGAATGAGAGAAATCTATGGGAAAGAAATACAGGGTGTTCATAAAGTTGGTGTGAAATTTAAAATAGACAACTTTATGAATACCCTATATAATTTAAAATTTCAAGAGGGATAATTATAAGTCATCACTATTGGGCAGTAAATGAGATGACCTGTGTAAACTGTATTGGTAGTAATCAAGTAGGTCCTTGGTAGTACTCAGGTATAATACTTCAGGGAATTATTAATTATCATTAATAATTATGTTCCTGTTGCTTCTCCTCACCTGGGGCCTGAGGCATAGAGTTACCATGCCCTGGCACTTTTAATCGGGAGCTCATATTCATAAGTGCCATAGGTTTTCCCAGTTCATATATTTTAGTATGTGAGGTAACATCTTTTCCAGTTGACATCATGCCCAGAGCCCTGTTTCTCTGTTTTATTTCCTCTTAGTGGTTGTCTGTAGGTGAAATTTGCATATGGTTCCTTTGCCTATATGTTAAGGACCATCCTAAGTATCCTCTCAGTGTCTGAGCATTTTTGTATGATACAAAAGCATAACTAAACTTTAATTTATATTGATCGTGTTGGTAATTAACTTAGAACTCTTCTATTAGATAGTGAACATCTTTGTATTCTCAAAAACTGAGGGCCAAATACTCACAGACAACATGGAAAATGTGGACTGGATGATGGCCCAGTTGGCTTACAGGTAGTGTTTCTGTTTCTGTAACTGTCATTGAAGTTGCTAATTTGTGTTGGTCATAGAGATAGTGTGTTTCCTCAGCTCTAACCCATAATTTAGATGCATACATAAAGGACTTACCATTCACATTTACTGGATGATTTAAGCTGGGAAGGGCAGCAAATTGTTTATGCCAAGGCCAAGGTTCTCTATAAACTTAATAGGCTGGAAGAAGGACTGAGTGAAGAGAGACAGACTGTTCCAGGGTAAATGGCCTGCATGAAGCTCTCAGGATCAGTACAGCCACTTACTACATGGAAGCTGACACCAATATTTAGCTCTTTTGCCTGTTCCAAAAGAAGTCTTCTGGTTTTGAGGGTGGCACCAAATTTAACACTGAGTCAACAGACTGCTTTGGAATCATCGGTGGCAATCCTCAAAACGAACTTGGCCTTCGGATGTGCTCTGGCAACTTTCATCAACTCGACTTCACTGTCAAAAGTCAT
>CAUYON010025851.1:0-18912 GCA_963573935.1 Arctocebus calabarensis | reverse complement strand
GTGCCTTAGCCCGCTGAGCCACAGGCGCCGAGCCCCCACACTTTCTTATATGAAGGAGTTTTGCCTTCAGTAAGCTCACACACTGGAGATGTGCATGTCACATTGTAACATGGTGCTGTTACTGGCCCATGAACAGAGCGCTGTGTGTGCAGAGAGGGAGTCTGAACCAACCTCGAAGGGTGCTTGACAGGTGGAGAATGAGGAATGAGCCCAGGAAAAAGAACGTGTGGAAGTCTTGGGAGATGAAAAGAACCTGGTTGTTCTGAGAAGAGCGAGCATCAGACCCGGCAGAAGCACGAGGACCTGGGGAGAAGGGCAGAGAGGGAGGAAATAGGCTGGAAAGGAGACCTGGGCCGGCTGCTCCAAGGGGGACATTCCCTGCTGGGCCGGCTGTTCCAAAGGGGACATTCCCTGATGGGCCAGCTGTTCCAAAGGGGACATTCCCTGCTGGGCCGGCTGTTCCAAAGGGGACATTCCCTGATGGGCCGGCTGTTCCAAAGGGGACATTCCCTGCTGGGCCGGCTGTTCCAAAGGGGACATTCCCTGCTGAGGCCCGGCTGCTCCAAGGGGGACTTTCCCTGCTGGGCCGGCTGTTCCAAGGGGGACATTCCCTGCTTTGATTTGAGCCTTGGCTTCTTCTCCCCAGCTTGACTCAGGAGTCCTCTTACCCACTAGCTTGGCGGTTCTTCTGCCTTCTGGGGTGGTTCCCATGTTCTGCTCCAGAGCAGAATGGATTTGGGACTCCTCGACACGTTGCTGTCTAGTGCCATCACCCTGAAGTCTGCGGGGTGGGCAAACCAGCATTCAGAACTCAGACTGATGGGGCGCTTTGGAGCAGAGGCCTCCCAGCACCAGGCGCCTGCGTCACTGGTTCACTAACACGCCATCCTCTCTCTGGGGAAATGAAGACCAAGCCCTGAAAATATCTCTATGTCTTTTTGGTCTATAGTGCTTTTCCCAACCTTACTGAAGCTAAGGGAAATATATTAGGTAATACAGAGGCTGTCAGACATGGTGTGTGTCCATCAGCAGAGAAATATCTCTGCTTGGAGAAGACGCAGAAAGGGGGGAGAGGAATGGGACGAGGACAGTGACGTAAAGAGAGGCAGTGAAACTCCCCATGTGGGGCAAAGAAAGACTCAGACTGGACCAGGCAAGCACATTCCGCATCTGGGTACTTGAGGCGGACAGGCTCAGCAGACTCGGATACCAAGAAATAACCTTCCCCCGAAACCAGGCATGAAGTTGGACAGAGCCCAGGGGAGCCATACAGGGCTGTGACTCAGTGTTCACAGGGGAGGTTCGGAAGGGGCTTGACCCAGTGAGCAGAGGCAGGTGCAAAGTATGTGGGCGGCTCCGAAGAGGAGGAGCCAGATTCGGGATCCTCCTAAAATTGTCTTCCTGAAACACAGATCTGATCCGATTTCTCTGCTCAAAAGTCCTGAGTGGTTCTCAATTGCAAATACAATTATATCTGAGCACCTTAACACAGAAGTCAAATTTCTCCACAGTTTCACTCCTGGCAGGTTTTCTGCACAAAACCAGCTGCTTGTGATTTTCTGTCACCTTCTCCCCTTGCCTCCTTGTTCACACCGGCCCTGTCACTAAGAGTCCTTGTCCTCTCTCCCTCTCGGCCAGATTCCCAGACACTCTGCTCTGTTCTTGAAACTCTTAGCCGTCTCTTTTGTGCAGGTGTCCATGTCTTTGTCCCTCCTCGATCAGGAGCATATTGATATTTATTCAAGCACCGTATCTCGCACATTTGTATTCAAAACAACACCCAGCCCGCACCTTGCATGCTGTGAGCCCTCAACCTGCACTCTTTGGAAGTCAGCAGAATGGTTTTCAAGCTCACCCCAGACTGAAACAGAGCACGCAAGCCCTTCTGGAGGATGCTTAAAGGGCCACGTGTGCAGGAGGGGGCAGCCAGAGCCAGCACAAGGGCAGGCAAGGCCCCCCCATTGGTCCCCACCGGAGTGGCTGTGCAAGTCTTCAAGGGCTTATTGCATGAGGGCAACGCAGTCATATATGGACAGGAACTTTATAATTGTGGTCCAGGAAATACGCTACCTCAGGAGCAGTGATGTCCTTGGGTCTGTGTCTGGGTAGAATGTCGCTAAGAACCACAGTTAAAGGCTGAACCCCAGGGGTCTGTAGGTTTCGAGGTCCACCTGCTGATGTCTGTGGTGGGGGCTCAGCACAGGAGGGGAACCTGAATCACCTCCTGACCCGCGGAGAGGATCGTGGCGCCCTCCACTGGGTGGGGCGAGGCCGGGGAGAGTTGGCGCCTGGCGCTTTGCAAGAATCCAGGAGACGTGAGTCATCCCAAGGTTCTTCAGCCTTCCAATGCCGTAGGGCGGATCTTCTGGAATCTTTGAATCCAACTGATCTAGCCGCCTTCGACCTAGCCTGACGCTCTTTCTGCAATGAACAGAACTGCATGAGCTGCTTCTTCTGGCCCAGAGGCAGCTGTCTGATTACTCTGTTAAAGACAGAGGATCACATCCTTTGAGAAAGGCTGAGTTGGCTTCTGTTGGGAAAACTGGGAAAGAGAGAGAAAAGCAAACAGAAAAGGTTGGAGGCACAGGGAAGTATTATAGAACAGAGAAGTGCTGAGTAATTCCTCACAGGAGCTTAACGCAGTTTTTGAATGAATTAGATGAATGACTGAATTCTTGAAACTGAATAAAAGAGAAGAGAAAGGAAAATAGGAAACAGGAAAGGGAAAATGAAAAGAAATGGTTATCCTATGACAAAAGCAAGTAGGATTAGAGGTAAGAAGTCAATAGCAAAATTTGAGAGATCGGAGGAACCAAGAATTCTGCAGACTTTCTCCTTGGGTCAGCTGCATTCTGGCCAGACGCGGTAGACTCACGTCAGTTCCAAGGGCACAATGAAGAGATCATTCCCCAGGCCCTGGATCAGAGCGAGCCAACCAGCCACTCTGTGACTGTCTCGGAATCACTGTGGGCCAGGGTGGACTGGTTGGGGGACAAGTGACACCAATCAGTCTGGATTGTAAGTTCCACCTGGCAACGGTGTGTTAGGGGAAGGCTGAGTCACGTGCCCCGTCAGCAGAGCTGGGGAGGAGCCACTTCAGATGCATTAGAGTGAACATGGGAAGGATGTGCTCTCAGCCCAAAGGGTGGAGTGCGGGTCCTGAGCGGCCAAAACTCCCAAGTGTTCTACATCAGCCTTTTCTGTCTTCGTTGCCTGGGTAAACGCTTCTGTTCTTTGGGAGCACATCTGGGCACCACTTCCTCTAGGAAGCCTCCCCTGACCTGTCCTCCAGGCCAGATTAGCTGCCCCAGAACATCGCCTGTGTCCTCAGAACTCTCTCTTCCACCATGGGAGCTCCTTCAAGGCCAGGGCTTTGTCTTTTTTCTCTGTGTCTCTAGTACCGAGTACAGGGCTTGGCATTATAGTAAATGTCTGTTGAACGACTGAGAGAGGGTACACATAGGTCCATGTGCTTGTGGGACTGTGTCCAAAGGGACTGTGGCCTCTGCCCCCCTGAGAGGGGCCGCACTCAGGAGCGGTGAGCCCCAGCGGGAGTCAGTCCTCGTGAGGCTGGAGCTGGTCGGGGAGCCGTGTGCGGTTCACGCAGACCGAGAGTAAGAGGGCTGCATCTCCCCCGGGGAAAGAGGACGGTCTGGCCGCTGGGAAGGGAGTCACAGTGCTGCCATTGTCTCAGGCTCCCACACCCCAGGACTGAATGTGCCCTTCACGCTGGAGCCTCGAGTGTGTCATCAAGTCACATTGAATTCTTGAAACTGAATAAAAGAGAAGAGAAAGGAAAATAGGACATAGGAAAGGGAAAATGAAAAGAAATAGTTATACTATGACAAAAACAAGTAGGATTAGAAGTAAGAAGTCAATAGCAAAATTTGAGAGATCGGAGGAACCAAGAATTCTCTGGTTCTGGTTTTTCCACACCCGCCTTTCTTTTTTTCTCTTTCTTTCTTTCTTTTCTTGAGACAGAGCCTCAAGCTGTCACCCTGGAGAGAGTGCAGTGGCATCACAGCTCACAGCAACCTCCAATTCCTGGGCTCAAGCGAGTTTCCTGCCTCCGCCTCCCAAGTAGCTGGGACTACAGACGCCCGCCACAACGCCCGGCCATTTTTTGGTTGCAGCCGTCATTGTTGTTTGGCGGGCTGGGCTGGATTCGAACCCGCCAGCTCAGGTGTACGTGGCTGGCACCTTAGCCTGTTAAGCCACAGGCGCCGAGCCACACCCCCCCCTTTCTATCACACGTGTTATGACCCACGTCTGGTGTCGTAACAGTCTCTCTGCCCTCAGCTTCACTCTCCCCTTCGCCTGACTCCTCTGAAACTTGCACACCAGGGCCATAAGAAGGCTCCTTAAATGCTGATTATCACGTCGCCTGCTTTAGGGAAACCTCAGTGCATCTCCAGTGTTTCCAAGATAAATTCAAAGTTCTCCAACCTGAAGTTAAAGTTCATTGTCCATCTGTCCCCAGAATTCACATGCGTCCTTGTTTCTTAGTCCCCGTCTTCTCAGACCTGTGTCAGCCCATTACCCGCTCTCCATTCTGCCCCCACGCGTCCTCCTTGTGGCGCATGCTCTGTCCCACTCAGCGTCCCCACTTTTCCTGTTTGTTATCCGATCCCACTTTGCCTCGGTCCTTGCGTGTGTTATGAGGTGTTTCCTCATCTCTTCTGCTCACAGCCTTCTTGTCCTTCTCTGAACTCCTATATTCCTCGCAAAGTTGAGACTTGATCTGTTGTATAAACCACTCAATTGGTGCTTAGTGATGTGATTATGTAACAGGTGGCTGACTTCCACACTGCTCGATTGCAGTCTCTCTTTGGGAGGCAGGAAGTGCTCAATGAGGGTCTGTTGAGTGAAATCGTGACGGGCCGCACATCGAGTGAAAGGAACAAGTGGGTCGCATGTCTTTAGAGTCCGTTGGTTTTGTTTTAGTTTGTTCGTGAAAGATTCTTTTGCATTTGGTTTGTCATTAAACTCTCTGAGCACCATTTCCACATCCGCAAGTTGAGGACAATCTTACCAGCCTTACAGAGGTTACAGATTGCCATACACAGATGTGCTTTGTGAACTCCCAAAGGTGAGTTATTAGGGTTCCTCTTTGAATTTCAATTATAAAATATTTTTCTTCTTACTTTCAGACTTGCAACCTTATTTCTCGAAAGAGGACCCAACAGGATAGGTGGCATTTACAAAAAGGCTGTTTACAAACACTTCACAGACGAGACCTATTCCACGGAGATCCCGAAACCTTCCTGGCTGGGATTCCTGGGCCCCATCTTGAGGGCTGAAGTGGGTGATGTGATTGTCATTCATTTAAAGAACTTTGCATCTCGACCTTATTCTTTGCACCCACATGGTGTTTTCTATAACAAAGATTCAGAAGGTAAATATCAATCCTATGTTATCGGGGTCTTATCTCAGTTTCACAAGGAAGGTTAATAGTCAGCGACAGTTAAAGGGACTCTAAGAGCACAATGGTCACACAGGCTCATAGGCTTCCTTTCTCCTTTCCCATCTCCATCAATCCCCCCCACCTCCCGGCCCGGCTTCCTTTTCTTCCTTTTTCTTTTTTTTCTTTCCTTCCTCTCTTCTTTCTTACTCTTCCTTATGTTGGCACAGAACTTGGGGTGGGCTCCTTGGCATGTGGCCCACTGCACCCCAGAAGCACCCCACTAGCTTGCTTCCTTGTCACTCCACTGTGTTTGAGCAGCACGTCTCCCGTCCCCAGCAGCACCCTCGGCTGCAGGGAGGGTGGCCTCAGCAGGAGTTCCTCCCCACCACCTAGCTTCAGGCTGCATCTTTGGTGTTTCCTCCGTGAAGCAGCCCTGTTTTCCTGTGCATACTTCCGGAGTTTCAATCAAGACGCTTCTAGATTTCTCCCTAATTAAAAAAGAAGTGTAAGCAACATTCTTCAAGTTTTGAGAGAGAAGTATTTCTCCGACTTCAGAAGTCATTTTCACACCCTTAGTTACATTCTTGCTCGTGACCAGGTGGAATGGGTCAAATGGTGCTGAGTCTGCCAGGCAGCTGCCTCTGAGAGATGTGTCAGGCACAGCAGCATTAATGGGCTGCAGCCCACCTCGCCATCAAGGAGGCGCTTCTGGGCATTACTGAAGGCCAAGGCGGCCCAACTTGCTTGGCAGCGCCCCAGCCAGGTGTGTGTAAGGAGCAGAGGAGAGAACTCTGGCGATGAACACAAGATCGGGGATACGCTCATCCTCACCCAGTTCTCCAAGCGGAGTGCAACCAATAGTTAGCAGTTCCAAGGCGTTGAGGACGAGCATATGAAAAGGAGAAGTGTTGTAAATGTAAGGGATAACCACGAAAGCATTTTCTTTACTATAGTTTCATGAAAGTATTATTTATGCTGCAGGTAGAAAGTAAAGATGTGGCAAGGGAGCTGTGCCTGTCTTTTTAAATATGGAGAAAACAGGAATGTCTTTAATTGTCAATTTTTGTCTTCATGACTCTGTGTTTCTGGAGAGCAAAGTACTTAAATAGAGCTGATGGTGTCCTGAAAAATCATCCAAGTCGGTGATTCTAAACACCACAGATCTTCCTTTAAAAATTGTTGTAAAATATACAAGCAAAATTTTACTATCGTAATGATGTTTAAGTATCTGATTCAGTGTTGTTACTTACCTGCACATTGTTGTACAAGCATCACCACTGTCCATTTCTGGGACTTTGTTTTTTTAATTTCAGATTAACGTGAGGTTACCAATGATTAGGTTGCAATTGTGCTTTAGCTAAGGTCCCTACTGTAGTTGTGTCCTGCACCCAGGAGGCGTGCCATATTCCCTTGCCATTTCTGGAACTTTGTCATCTCTCAAACAGAAACTCTGCATCCTTTAATAATGCTTTCTCCATCCTCTCCCCTCTTCCCCTGGTAACCTTTGTTCGACTCTCTGTCTGTCTGAATTTGCCTGTTCTAGCATCTATTATATGTAAGAATGACACAGTGTTTGCCCTTTGCGTCCGGCTTACTGTTTTCAGGCTTCGTCATATTGTAGCAGGCATCAGAATTTCATGCCTTTCTAAGAGGGGATCGCATCAAATTGCATGTATACACCCCATGTTTATCCACTCATCTGTTGGAAGCTCGGGTTGCTCCTACGTCTTGGCCATTGTGAATAGTGCTGCTATGAACACTGGCATATCACAGATCTTCTGGGCATCTGTGAGGCCCAGGAGCCTCACATCAGTAAAACACACACGTGCACAAAACTTTGAACTCAAGTTTAAGGGGTTACCAGAGTTCCTGAAACCCTTCACGGGTCCCTAAATGAAGACTTTCAATGTTGCTTGCCCAGAAAACCTTCTCCAGATCCTGTATGAAGTGGGTCTCTCCCATTTCAGGAATCTGTTGGTTTATCTCGTGGACTTATCCGAACTGGTAGAGCAAAAGGGAGCTCTGTGTGTGTGTGTGTGTGTGTGTGTGTCTGTCTGTCTGTCTGTCGTCTCTACATTAGACTGTAGGTTTCCCTGGACAAGAGACTAACCTGAGTCTTTCTAGGCCCTGCTTCCGAGTTCTGGTCCAGGGTCAGCATGTGGTCACTGCTCTCTAAACACCAATGAAATTTGATTTCCAGCAAAATCAGCCAGGAATCTGATGGAAATGGGTTTGAGTTCATTGTGAGAAAATTGCCATCTGCCTTTTAAAAATGGATTGCCACCTTGACAATATTGAGACTTCCAATCCATGAACCTGGAATCTGATCTTTAATTTCTCTCAGCAATGTTTAAGTTTTTAGTGTACAAGATTTTCATTTCTTCGGTTAAATTCACTTCAAAGTATTTTATTTTTTATGATGATGTTGTGAATGGAATAGTTTTCTTAATTTCATTTTTTTGATTATTTGGTGCTAGAATATAATATGATTGTTTCTTTGTACATTGATGTTATATCCTACAGCCTTGCTAAACTTGTTTATTAGTAGATGTTCAGAGGATTTCTTGAAATTTTCTACATACAGGCTCATGTCATCGTGAATAGAGAGTTTTGCTTCTTCCTTGCCAGTCTGTATATCTTTGATTTTTTTTCTTTTGCCTTATTACACTGGCTCTATCTTTCCAGAAAGTATTTAATAATAGTGGTATAGACATTCTCATCTGGTTCTCCATATTAAGAAAGCATACAGTTTTCCTTCATTAAGCATGATGTTGGCTGTGAATTTTTCCTGCATATCCTGTATCAGGTTAAAAAAGTTCCTTTTTTTTTTTTTTTGAGACAGAGCCTCAAGCTGTCACCTTGGATAGAGTGCTGTGGCATCACAGCTCACAACAACCTCCAATTCCTGGGCTTAAGCGAGTCTCTTGCCTCCGCCTCCCAAGTAGCTGGGACTACAGGTGCCCGCCACAACGCCTAGCCATTTTTTGGTTGCAGCCATCATTGTTGTTTGGCAGGCCCGGGCTGCTGGATTCGAACCTGCCAGCTCAGGTGTACGTGGCTGAGCCACAGGCACCGAGCTAGAAAGTTCCTTTTTATTTCTAGTTTGTTCAGAATTTTTAACTTAATAAGGACTGAATTTTGTTAAGTGCTTCATCTATTAAAAATCGTGTTACTTGCCTTTTTTTGTCATTTAATTTAATTTTTTAAATTATTTTTTATTAAATCATAACTTCGTACATTGATGCATTTATGGGGTTCAAGGGACTGCTTCAATATTGTCTTTAATTAATATATTGTATTGATATATTATTACATTAACTGATTTTTGGATGTTATGCCCAGCCTTGCAATCATGGGATGAATGCCATTTAGTCATAGTGTACTGTGCTTTCTATGTGTTGCTTGATGCAATTTGCTAAGATTTGTTATGAATTTCTACATTCATGAGAAATATTGATCTGTACTTTTCTTGTGAAGTCTTTATCTACTTTGGTATCAAGGTAATACTTGCCTCACAGGATAAAGTAGGAAGTATCCTTCCTTCTGTTTCCTGAAATACTTTGTAAAAAAATTGACTTTAGGGCTCGGTGTCCATAGCACAGTTGGTTACAGGACCAGCCACATGCACCAAGGCTGGCGGGTTCGAACCCGGCCCAGGCCAGCTAAACAACAATGACAACTACAACAACAAAAAAATGAGCCTGGCATTGTGGCAGGCACCTGTAGTCCCAACTACTTGGGAGGCTGAGGCAAGAGAATCACTTAAGCCTAAGAGTTTGAGGTGGGTGTGAGCTGTGACACCAGGGCACTCTACCTAGGGGACAGAGAAACTCTGTCTCACACAAAAAAAATTACTTTATTTTTTCTTTTACTATTTGATAAAACTTAAATATAAAATGGTCTGAGCCTGGAATTTTCTTTCAGGAAAGATTTTCAGTTACTAATTCAATTTCCTGTTATAGATCTATTCCAATTTTTATTTCTTTGTGAGTCAGTTTTGGTAATTTGTGTCTTCCTAGAAGTTTGTCAGTTTCATCTCAATTGTTTAATTGTCTGGCACAATGTTGTTTATAACATTCCCTTATGAATCCTTTTAATTTCTGAGTGGTCAGTTACGACCCCTTTTTCATTACTGATTTTGGTAATTTGTGTTCTTTTGCTTTCCCCTGGTCAGTCTACATAAAATGTTCTCAATTTGGTTGATTCTTAAAAGTACCAACTTTTGTTTCCATCTATTTTGTATTGCTTTATCTGTGTTCAGTGTTTGCATAGAATATTTTTATTTTGCCTTTATTTTTGAGGGTGGTTTTGCTAGATATAGCATTCTTGGTTGACATCTCTCCAACAGCACTTCACGTATATCATCTAACCGTGTTTTGGTTTCCACTGTTCAGATGAGAAGTCAACCATTAATCTGGGTGATAAGTTTCCTCTTTCTGGTTTCAATATTATCTCTTCTTCCTCTTTCCATAGTTTGACTACGATGTGTTCATTTGGAGATCTCTTTGTATTTATCAATATCTCATTGGGCTTTTTTGATGTGTAGATGAATGTTTTTTAACAAATTTGGAAAAGTTTAACCAAAAAAAATTAGCTGGTTATGGCAGCATGCATCTGTAGTCTCAGCTACCTTTGAGGCTGAAGTAAAGGATGGCTTGAGCCCAGGAATTCAAGGTTGCAGTGAGCTGTAATAGCCAACCTGAGTGACAGAATGAGACTCTGTCTCCTAAAAAAAGTTTGGAAAATTTTTGGCTATTATTTCTTCAAATATTTTTTCAATCCCTGTTCTTTTGCTCTTTTCTCTTTCTGTGGACAACTATTATACACACACATACACACCCTTTAGTAGCCAGACATAGCTCCCTGTCTGCTTCACTCTGTGGCCAGCAAATGAATGGATACTGGTTACATCTAAATCTCTTGAGCCATGTTGCAGCCAGTGAATGGTGGGTATTAGGGAGCACATTCAAAGTTTGGGCTATTTCTGTCTGCTTTCCCTTTTACTTTTTACTGTGCCCTTCTTCTCTCCTTTTTGCATGCACACAGCCTCAGAGTAAGTCAGGAGCATATGAATAACTTGAGTCTTTTCCGATTCCTGCTGTACCTACATACAGCTTCATCAAGAACATGCCTGTTCCAGCCATCACTGTAGCTTCAGGCCAATAGAACCAAACTATCACCCTCCCTCCTCTCCTGCCACCAAGATCACCATTTCTATTGCAATGTTACAGTATGTAAACAGTGCCCATCCCTTCAAATCAAACGATACCCCTTCAAGCATGGTAGCAAAATTGCTAGATCTCATTCCTGAACATTTTTGCAGACCATCTCTCCAATCAAGTTGAGCATGGCGAAAAGATGGGATAGAAGCAGTCCTAGGCAAAAGTGTTACAGATTCCCACTCTTCTTGGCGAATGTTCAAGCATTGCTGGATGCCTTTATTAAATTTCTAGAGTACTGAAATGGTTTCTTATTGTGTTTTAAAAATTAATTTTGTGCAACTTCATAGTTGCTTTTGGAAAAGAGGATTTGTTGACCTTGTCTTCCTTTAATCAGTTTTTGTCTTGGCTTTAGCTGCAAGCTTAATAATCTCGGAATCTCTGTTCAAATCAATTTAGTGTTTGATGTGAGCCAGACACATTTCTGTATAACAGGCCTGCAAAGAGGAGAAAACATACAGTTTCTGACTCTAAAATGCTTATTCAGGGAAAGAGTATAAAGTGAATTTAGACAAAGTAGGCAGGACTAACATTAATGAGCAGCTACTGTATGCCTGTGCTAGAACTCTTATGCATATTTTTAAATTTTTTTTGAGACTGAGCCTCAAGCTGTCACCCTGGATAGAGTGCTGTGGCATCACAGCTCATGGCAACCTCCAATTCCTGGGCTCAAGTGAGTCTCCTACCTCTGCCTCCCAAATAGCTGGGACTACAGGCACCCGCCACAACACCCGGCCATTTTTTTGATTGCAGCCGTCATTGTTGTTTTGCGGGCCTGGGCTGGATTTGAACCCGCCAGCTCAGGGTGTACGTGGCTAGTGCCTTAGCCACTTGAGCCACAGGCTCTGAGGCCACATTTTTTAATTTAATGATAGAATAAACTAGTGATATATGCTCAAGTATTAGGACTAATTTTAAAATAAATTTGTTGTTTCTTAAGATAGAATAAATTATAAGGAAGGGGAGAATGACACAGAATCTGATTACCTACACACTATTAAAATTAGTTTAAAAGAATAAACTAAGAAAAAGTGATATATGAACATGCTTAGAAATTCTTAAGAGTACAAAGAGGTATTAAAAGAAAGTAAAGTCATTTGTCTTTCATCCCAAAGGCAATCACCTTGAACAATTTCTTATAACTTTTTCTCAGAAATTTTTCTGTGCACAGATTAGAATGTATATATGAATATATTCTTATTCATTTATACAAGGGGGTAATGCCTTCTGTTTTTCACTTTTTACTTTGTCTTGGAGATTTTCCTACTAGGAGTACATATAGAGAGACCTCCTTTTAACAGTTGCGCAGTATTCCATCATAGAACTATATCCATTCAGAAATGTTAATTATAGTAGAACCTCCATAGTTGACCATCTCTCTACATTGACCACCTCATTAAGTTTACCTAATTTTCATAGACTGGACATGCACCACTTGTATGTATCAGTACAGTAGACCTAGTTCCTTGTGTTGACCACCTCTGTATGTTGACCAGTTTGTTACAACCCATTGGACAGTCAACTTTCAAGGGTTCTACTGAATTTAGGTTTTTTCCAGTTCATGTAATTTGAAAAACTTTTACGAGTATGTTTCTAGAGTGAATTATGACAAGTGAAATTGCTGGTTATATTCATATACTTTTTTTGGATAGGAATTGGCAAGTTTTCTTTTAGAGAAATTGTATATTTTACTCTTCTACACTGTGTGTTACCATCCAACTTGTTTCTCCAACAACCCTCCAACTTTCAAAATTCTCAAATCTGATGGGTAAAAAATTGTATGATTGTTAACAGCTTATGCATCCTAAAACATATCTAACCAAATGAATAGTGTTTTATACTCATTAACATTAGCATTGGTCAAAATCTTTATTAACTGCTTGGGAATGACTTTCAGAACAACTTACTAAGCTAACTACATCCAAATCCCTCCTTACTTTATAGTCATACTTCACATTCCACACTTGGAATCTCCTGAGTGATATTCCTTATCTTGAGTGGTGGCACGAAGGATCTGTTTGGGGTATCTAGCTCCATGTTTTAATGACAGTCTTCAACAAGTCTCAATAATAATAATGAAAAAAAAAGGCATTACATAAATTGTAATATAAGGATCTCTGGAATAATTGCTATTTGTATTAATTTGTATCATATAAAAATGAACACGAAATGAGTGACCTCAATCAAAGCTTCATGACAAGTTTGCTACTTATCCCCCCTCCCTAACTCCTGACTATAACCCTCTCCATAGACATGTTCAGAAGCATCCAAGCCAGGCATGTTATTCACAAGGCTTTGGACAAAGGCATTGTAAAGTAATACCATTATTCTTTTTTCTTTTTTTTTTTTTTGCAGTTTATGGCCAGGGCTGGGTTTGAACCTGCCACCTCCAGTATATGGGGCCGGGACGCTACTCCTTTGAGCCACAGGCACCACCCCCACTATTCATTATTTTGTTCAATGTGTATGTGGAATGTGTTCACGTCCATCACTCTCTGCCCCTCACCCTCCAGCCTTTTTTCAGCACTAGCTTAGCTCCTCATAGTCCTTCCGGGCATCTCACATCCCACCCTGGTGTGAAGCTTCTGATAATTTATGATGAATGCACATTCATCTCCTGCCCGTCATCTCCAGACGGTTTTCGCACTGTTTTTAGCAGTTGACTTCCCTTAATTGAAAAACTTGTGCAATCTTAGTTTAGGAAATAGGGGGCAAGAGGCTGCTCTACCCACTTGGCCCTGCCCACTGTGTGGGAGACCCTCCACCTTGCACAATGCAGGTGTCCTCTGGGGTAGCCCACATTATTTGACCCAAAATTATATTCCACACATCACCTGGTTTTATTCTCCAGTCATCCCATGTGTTCGTTATACGTGTTCTGGTTTTTCCAATAGAACTGTAGGATCCTTGGAGACAGGAAGAATATCGTACACTTCCTTTCTCTTGTGAGACCTACAGAGGGCAGAATCTGTGCTATGCTCCCAAGAAATGTTCATTATTTTTTCTGCTTCTCCTTCCCTCCTTGAGTTGATGTCAAGTGAGATGAACTGAAATCTTCCTTAGTGGTATAGTAGGTTCATCAAAAAGGGCCCTTATTATGCACATTTATTAAGTTCCTCGTTCTGTATATTGCTTTGTTTAGTCTCATATCCAAGTGGGGTAGATAGCAATTCTAGTTTTACTGATAAAAAAAAAAAAATAGAGGTATTGAGAATTTAAGTAACTTGCCTCAAGTACCACAGCAAAAAAATTTTATTTCAGTTACATTTGATTCTATAGCTCTGGCCCTCTCCACTATGGCAAGTGATCTCTAGTTTAACCACGTTTTATCTTTTGTTGGAAGGAGCCTTATACCCAGATGGAACATCTGGAAGGAATAAAGATGATGACATGGTTCCTCCTGGCAAAAACTACACCTACGTCTGGCCAGTGAGAGAAGAGTATGCACCTGCGGCGGCGGACGCCAACTGCCTGACCTGGGTGTACCACTCGCACATCGATGCCCCCAAGGACATCTGCGCTGGGCTGATCGGCCCCCTGCTGGTGTGCAAGGAAGGTAAGGGGGCCGCCTGCTCCCCGAGAGATCAGGAGATTACCTGCTCCCAGGTAATCGGGTCTTGTTTTGCCTCCCTCCACACAGATTGTGCCTCTTTTTTAAGGGAAATTGTTCTAACGTGGAAGGTCAATCCGACACCACGGCAGAGGGCAGTAATTCCGATTCTGTCTAAGAATCATCACAGCATTCTGAAACATATACAGATAGTTTTAAAGAATGGCATTCCATAACACCACACATATGAAAGTGAAAATTGCAGTCAAACTTTCACAGATGACATTTGCATCATTATTTCACCCAAGTAATCAGTTTGCTATTTCATTTCCCACTTTTTACTTTTACTTTTATGGATTTATCGTGTCTGTGCTTTGTTGATAAAGTCAACTTCCTTCAGGGATATGTTTCTAAGCCCGCAGTTGTGAAATTTCTATTTTATGAGTTTTCTATTCTACGGTGCCATCATTTCCATTAAAGGTTTTGCAGCGTTTATTTTGTGGGTGTCCTTGTATAGAACATGAGGGGAGGTCTTCACAAACTTCTCACCCACCCAACACTATTAGCAGGAAGCAGCGCTCATGTTGATGTCGTTCACCATGAACTGCTTTCTGTCTCTTTTGAATGTTCTCTCTGCGCGGATAGGTATCCTAAACAGATATTCGGCTACCAGGAATGATGTGGATCGAGAGTTCATTATAATGTTTACTCTTGTGGATGAGAATCAAAGCTGGTACCTCGATGAAAATATCAATCATTTCTGCACTGACCCCAATTCCGTCGACAAAGAAGATGCTGTTTTCCAAAGGAGTAACAAAATGCATGGTAAGTATCTCCCACATTCTCCATCACATACTGGTGCCTTTTGCCCTACACGGAGCTACAAAGGATGCAAAATGCACAGAAATGCAGAACTTAGTTTGGCAGGATTGATAACTTACTGAGGAGAGCGATTGAAAAGGGATTTAAGATGTGATATGTCGGATTCAAAACAATCTGAGAGGCAGAGAAGGCAGTAGATACAAGCTGAATTGGATGTGGAATATGGGCAAAGCCGTGGTACCGCAGCTGCAGGGATCAGTGTGACTCCATAATCAGCAGAGGCTCAGGGCCCAGGGTGAGCCCAGGGGACAGGTGGATTTAGACAGACTGGGAGGAGAAAGGAGGATGAAATGGTCATCCTGTAACAGTTCTGTGTTTTGCAACCTCCTTCTGCAATGTATCTTGCTCATTAATAGAGAATCTTTTGGAAAGATTTTTAGGGAATATTTTCACTGGTCTAGGAATTAATGAATTTTATCAGCTAGAGAAGTTTTTCTTACATTTTAGTAGGCACGCAAAATCACCCAGGGATCTTTATTAAAATAATGAGGATTCTGACTGTGTAAGTCTATGGCGGGGCATAAGAGTCTGTATTTTTTTTTTTTCCTTCTGAGACAGAGTCTCTGCTGCCCTAGGCTAGAGAGCCATGGGGTCAGCCTACTTCACAGCAACCTCGACCTCTGGGGCTTAAGTGACCCTTCTGCCTCAGCCTACCAAGTAGCTGGGACTACACTGCCTGCCACAATTCTCTACCAATTTTTTTTCTATTTTTAGAAGAGATAGTGTCTCCCTCTTGCTCAAGCTGGTCTTGAATTCCCGAGCTCAAGCAATTCTCCTGTCTCGGAGACTTCATCCAAGTATAGAAAAAATTAATTAAAATAAAAACTAGTTTATAGAAGATAATATGTGAAAGATTTCTTGATTGATTTAAATGTACTAAAATGATTTAGAACTAATAGTGCTGCCTAAGTCACTATTATCATAGTAACAATTACTTTTTAACTTCTGTTTGAATTTAAGAAGGGATGCTGTGACTTTTTAAATCCCTAAATCAACTTCTTTTCTGTGCCTGGTCAAGTCCCATCTGCCATTTATAGGGGTCTTAAGTATTCAGTTCTGGACTTAGATAAGACTTACTCGAAAGATTCTGCTCCAGAAACGACTAGTAAAAACTGCTTTTCTCTCTTTTCTTTAAAGTAATAAAATGTAAACATATCTCATCAGTCTCTTCTAATCGGTCCCTTTTGTTTCCATCTTGCTACATGCTTGTGTCATTTAAGTAAATACTATGTGCCAGCTTTTCTGCTAGATCTCCGCAGCAGATTGCGTTTCTGGTTCCCAGGGACCCAGAGTCTGGTGGAGACGGCGGACATGGCCGTGAATGGTTAGGACTGGAGGGGGCTGAGCACCGTGGAAGTGTGAGCAGCACCGTTTGATCATGACCTCATCCTTGTGTTGACGCGGCAGTGCTGAGGCTGTCTTTGGTGTGTGCTGATCTTCACTCTTACTGAGTGCTTTTCTCTCGAAAAAGACCAATACAAAGCTTTCCCTTCCTTTCTGGGACAATTTTTCTTCAAAGGTCCAGGCTTCTCTGCATGAACATCATAGCCAATGGTCTACTCTGATTTTGCAGTCTGACGAAAGTACACAGTTACCTACGGCTCTGGTCCTGCTCGCCTCCGCAGGGCAGTCACTTCCACCCGTGTGTTTCTGTTTCCAGCCCTCAACGGATACCTGTTCGGAAACTTCCCCGAGCCTGATATGTGTGTCGGAGAGTCCGTGTCCTGGCACCTCTTTGGAATGGGGAATGAGATAGACATCCACTCCATCTATTTTTATGGGAACACCTTCATCAGCAGGGGGCATCGGACCGATGTTGTCAACCTATTCCCTGCCACCTTCCTCACGGTAGAAATGGAAATCGAGAATCCCGGGAAGTGGATGATAACCTGCCAAGTGAGCGACCACCTACAAGGTAAGATGAGCAAAGACCAGGGTGGAGAGGCGGAGACTTGTACAATTGAACCACAGGTTACAGGTGCTTCTCCAGCGCCTGCTGTCAGGTGGATTCTTATACGTATTGTATTTAATAAAATAACAAACATACAGGAAATGCCAGCGTTCACTTGTTTGACATCCTATCTATAGATGTTTATTGATCACCTTCGCATGAACAAGGTGGGGGGTGATTAAAAAATGATGAAAACTTTATCTAATACAACTAGTAATTAGACATAGTGAGACATTTTAAAATTGAATTTCATTGGAGGGGAAATAAATGCTGTTTAGGTGCTGTGGTCACTACTCTGGGGCAATCAGAGGGGCTTCCCGAGCCCTTCCTCCTCTTAACAGGAGCCTGGAAATAAATAGAGGAAGAAAGGAGGAAAGGCTTTCCAGGTAGAGAAAGCAACATAAACTGGGAAAAACATGTGTTCTCTTTGAGCAACTGTAAATACAACAATGAATATTCAGCATTGGAAAGGGCTTTCTAGATAATACCGACCAATCTTAATCCAGTTCTTGAATTTCCTTTTGAACTTCTCTTGTGAGTAATTGTAACAGCTCAGTTCATCTCTGGATTACTCTATTGGAATATTTTTCCTTGTATTGAGTCAAAATCCATTGGCCTATTTCCTTCGTCATGACCTAGGACAGGTGCATGATAAACATTTGTTGGCTTAAATGCCTGTTGAATGACTTGGTTCTGGTCATTCTCGGTTGAGTCACTTGGTACTCATTCCTTAGGACCCCACAGAAAATGTCCTTTCTTAGATGGACCATAGTGTTGGGAGCAGTGATGAGAGCAGGTGACTGTGATCCTTAGATCTTAGGCACACTCATGACATAATCAGTATAGTGATTTAAGGAGATAAATATGACACATGCGTGGAGAAAGGACTTGGTGGGGGAAATTCTGGGCCCTGGGTGCTAGTTAAGAAGCAATGGCAACATTAGAGTTATAACATATAAACTGTCTGACCTACGATGGTGAAAACAAGAACAAAGAAAGAAAATATGACAAGGGTATAGAACAGAGGAAATACGTCTGATTAAATATGGATACTGACTAGCTACACGCTGTCACTAACAGGAACACAAATGCAACTGTTCAGAGCCTCTTTGATAACACATTCTAGTTCCCATCCACCTTAAGCAGCTAATCTTAACATACGTCGGCTGGATTATCCCAATTAAATTCAACTCAAGAGTTGACTTGTTAAATATAAGCTAGATACTCTTCTGGGAGGACAAAGATAAATAAGATGGTGTCATGATGTTAAATACAGGAAGAAACTGTACATTTAAAATTGAAACACTGTGCTCTCACCTATTGGGGACAATGTAAGGGTATGTGGCATAGCTCGTGGGTGAAGGGCACAACTATAAGAGGGACCTTACCTAACAAACACAAACATTGTAACCTAATTGTTCCTACCCTCATATTAATCTGAAATAAAAATAAATAAAATCAAGACATTAGCAGCCACCTGAGACTAGCAAGACTGCAGTTGGGGACCAGCCCCAAACTATACTGTGAGTTCTCCCCCAGAGACTGGCAGAGACGAGAGGATGAGAGAAAAGGAAAAGTCAAGATACAAAGAGAAAGTTTTCTTAAAGAGCTGGAATGGGCTCGGCACCTGTGGCTCAGCGGGCTAAGGCACCAGCCACATACACCTAAGCAGGCGGGTTCAAATCCAGCCTGGGCCCGCCAGACAACAATGATGGCTGCAACCAAAAAATGGCCAGGTGTTGTGGCGGGTGCCTGTAGTCCCAGCTACTTGGGAGGCAGAGGCAGGAGACTCGCTTGAGCCCAGGAATTGGAGGTTGCTGTGAGCTGTAATGCCACGACACTCTACCCAGGGCGACAGCTTGAGGATCAGTGATAACCCCTCACTCCAGGCTAGCTCTGTTTTTAT
>CAUYON010025849.1:0-44285 GCA_963573935.1 Arctocebus calabarensis | reverse complement strand
TATATAGTGATCAAGGAAATGCCATGAAGGATATCTGTAACAGTATGATCAAAATATTTCTGAATGTATATGAATCGTGCCCTGTGATTGCACCAATGTACATAATTATGATTCAATAAAATTATTAAAAAAAAAATAGTAAAAAGACATGAAATGTTATGAAGTATATCTTTGAAGACTAATGTTGGATTTAGGAATATTGAATATTGAACCTGCTGCTTGCTGGTGCTGTAGGTGCATGGATGTTTTAAATAAAGAAGAAAAACTGATGAAGTTCAAGACAGCCCAACATGTGGGGAAGTTCATAAAAGTGGAATTACTTCTTTAAAATTGTAGAGCAAATATGCATCTTTAATTTTGACAAAGTCACTGGCTTGGTTTGAAAGTAATTTCAGTTTGAGATGAATTTTATGTAACAAAATTTAGATCCATACAATACAAAGTTGGTTCCATAGATTTCTGTTTCATGATGTCCTCTGAGGCTACTCAAAAAAAGTTCCAGCGTGAACTCCGACTTGAAAGTTCTAAGGTAAGTTCATATAATCTTTTGTTCTTAGTTTTGTTTTTGTGTATCATGAACTATAAAAGCTCTTTTGTGAGAGATTAAGGGAAACTTTTCCCTCCTTGGACATAAAGAATCTTTGGAACTACAGTTTTGAAATTGCTGCTGTTTCTTTGATCCTGAAATATTTTGACAGGCACTTTCATGATCTTTATTGAATAAACTTTCCCATTTTTCTTTCCTTTCATAACTTTAAAAATGTGTATCTGTAAGACAATTTTTTATATTTTCCTTTTTTAGTCAAACAAGACAAAATAATGGAATAAAAACGCAAAACATTTAAAATATGTACATTGAGAAAATAAATGTATTTATTTTAAGCCAAAGTGTATACAATGAAGACTTTACTTTTAATACTAAACCACAGCTATTGCAAAATAGTCTGAATTATAGTAAAATAAAAATATGATTCCTACAAATTTCTTCCAGTAATAACCAAAATGCAAATTTAAAGAATCAGCAAATTGAATTGGCAAAATGGAATGGTAAATACATTACCTTCATCATGTATGTTCTCTAAGTTTCTGAAGAACAAATCCAAAGTATTGAATTTTACTAATACTCAGGCTAAAACCGTATTTGTATTTAGAGTTTTAATAAGCCCTTGTCCACTAGCAAATAAACCCTTCTGACAAGTAACACACCAGCTTCTTCTTCCATCCATTGTGGAAGTTGATATTTTTCACATGGAACAGCCAACATATTATTTTCTACATTGCCCAAACCTGAAAGATCAGGCTAGTTAACTCTTTTGACCAGTCCTTTTGCTTCTCACCTACATCCCATTAAATATGATACAGAAACCAGCATGATTGTGAAAATATTAGTTGTAAATGTAATTAAAACCTGTGAATCCTGGGGCATCACAAAAGGAAGAGTAAGTCCACGAAAAAGTTTAGAAAATGATTTTCATGAACAATGCATGGCTCTAAAGAATTGTGAGATCTGAAATGGGAAGTGGATTTGCTTATTAAGTTATGCAAGCTCTAGAAAGGAGATGTGTAATTCTTTTGATATTTTTCTCGTAAATTTGGGCAAGGTTTCATCTGAAATCACATGTGTATGCAATGTGTACAATGGGTTACATGAATAAAGGTATCAACAGTTGTACAACACTCAGAAAATTGCAAACAGATCCCCTTTCTGTGATTGGTTCAGCTAGAATTCGTATCTGCCTCTAGTGAATCCTGATATCATTATCTGTTCCACTTTTATGACATTTATAACCCATTCCTGTGCAATGTCTTACTTCCCCAGAGAAAATTCAACAATAGAGAGCACATCTCAGCTATCTTTGAATTCTAAACAGTATCTAGGAAAATCTCCGAGCAAAGATACTGTTCTGGGAATCTTTGGTTGCCCCATGAATTAATGTATGCAACATGGCATTAAAAAAAATAAGGAGGCAGACTTAATCTTTGTTTGAGTGTGGATAAAAGAAACATAGGGAAAAAGATAGAGAAGAACATTTTTACAAATATATAAAGTGACTGGTTGTTATAAAATTTGGAATTTATATAATATTGATTTTGGAAAAAGCACAAACTACAGTCAAAAGTGGAAAGATGAGTTTATTTTACTTATCATCTTAGAAAGAAACGATCCATGCTTTTACATTTTACCATTAATATACATTCTTTCAAAAAATGAACTTGCTGTTAGCACTGAATAAAATACCTGTAGAGTGTTAGAATTCCAAGCAACAGTCTTTTCATTTTATGCACAAAACCATCCAGCTTCTAAGAAAATAATAGGGTTAGACAGTTTCATGGCTAAGAATAATATCTTGTCTCATATCCCCAAAGACACCTGCTGAGCCATTTATCACAGTCCAAAAGGCTTGGCTATATCATCTCATATTAAATGCAAGAGTCTTATCTAAAATGTGATCCCCTGCGTGTTTAGTGAATTTGATTTGAAAAACCACATATTTATTCAGATCTTTGTTTTAGTGTTAATCCCCTCTCTGACAGCATCTCAGATCTCTTGGTTAAACATTCCTCTACAAATGCCACCTTATACTAATTAAAATGAAAGATTTCAGCTACTGTTTATTTATTAATTCAGCAAAGGGTTCCTGTAAATAAAAAGTATCCAAGAGGGAGAAAGCAGATATTTGACTTGCAAATTACATCTGTGGAGTGCCAACTTTGTCCATGAAAATTAATGGTTTGTAACATTGCTACTTATTTCCTCTTAACTTACATTGTGTATTATGCCCAAATTATAAACAAATAGTAACTTCAATGTAATTAGAAATATAATGCAGAGAGCACAATAGAAAATGTCATTTGGATTAAAGGTAAAGCTGTTCATTTTGATTGGGGATGTTAAATGCAGCAAATTTGCAATGAAGTGATAGCTGTCAATAGGCTGAGATAGAAAGTGTAAGAAAAGTAGAGATAAAAGGATTGCTCTATACCCCCACTTGATACCTTAAAAATCCTCAAGGCTCTTTTGTTAAAACGAAGGGCATTGACTCTCTGGTTCTTCACAATGCTCCCATTTCTTATTCTGAAGATCTCTTTTGGACGAATATATTGAGTTTATAAATATAAGTGGTGAAACATGATTTCCTTTTAATAAAATCCTAATATTATTGTTCTTGTCTAGTATAGCCAAAGATATACACTGTTCCACTGGAAATATCATACTTAATATTACACAAACAGGAATAAAAACTATTGATGAGTCCATAATATATACTTATAAAACTGAGAGATCGGATATATTCTACCTTTATGTAGAAATGTCTTGGATGAGTGCACTACTGCTAAGTATGCAGTTAATATTTACTGATCAGCACTTCCCTCTCACTGTCAAGGTGAGAATTCTCCCTAACCACACACATCCTAAATATGTAGTCAGTTAGAGCATTTCACAATTTTTTTTTTACTATTTTGATAAGGTAATTGTGAAATTTTAATGAAGATGTCTTGCAAAAATAAACCAAAGGTACCAATTTTTAGCATTACTTGCTGCTGTCGTTTAATCTCTAGAAATTCAAATCTTCTATTCTGCACATAGATTTAGAGAAGCAAGATCCCCTTAATCCCTTTCTGTCGAAGTGCCTGGAGGAGAACAGGCCAGCTACTTTCTAGACTTGTCCTGCAGAGTACATTGAGCCCAAAGAGATGGAATTTGGGCATCTCTACTTTCAGGGAGTTCCTAACCATGTTCATGGATGGAATGTCTCCCCTATACATTCTAAATCGTTAGGCTTCTCTGATATTTTAAATGAGAAGTCTTGGTTAACCTTTCTGTTGCTCTCATTATCAATAATATCCCATAATTTGGAAGAGAAAGGAGGCAAAGAGTAAGTACCTGGGGAGGTGCCTTGAAGAATCAGGTGCTGCAGAACCCCCAGCACCATCCTCGTTAGAGAAAGTAGAACAGAATTAGGCTAACATTTGGAAAGAGAATGTTGTTTAAACCTTCAGTGCTTTTGTTTATTTACTTGATACTTTATTTTTTTTATTGATTCAAATACACATAAATCATGAATACATTTATGCATATGTTGGGTACAATGTGTTCATTTTTTATATATACAATTTGATGTGGTTATATCAAACCAATCAACATAGTTTTGCCTCATTTACTTGATTATTGAGTTACGACATTTATATTCTACAGGTGACAGATCTGACTTGTACCCTTGCAATATACTCCATAGGTGTGTTCCCACCTTTTACCCTCCCTCTATCAAACCTCCCCCCTCCCCTTCCTTCCCACTCCATTTTTCTTCTTCATCCTGACCTATAGTTGTGTTCTATCTTTGATAACACAGTGTGAGTAAATATAAGTAGGTTTCATAGAAGTACTGAGTACATTGGATACTTTTTCCTCCATTCTTGAGATACTTTACTCAGGAGAATATGTTCCATGTCCCTCCATGTAAACATAAAAGAGGTAAAGTCTCCATCTTCTTTAATGCTGCATAGTATTCCATGGTGTACATATACCACAATTTATTAATCCATTCATGGGTCGATGGGAAACTTGGGCTTCCTTCATGACTTGGCTATTATGAATGGAGCTGCAATGAATTATCTGGTGCAAATATCTTTTCTGCAAAGTGATTTTTGGTCTTTTGGATGTACTCCTAGTAGAGGAATTGTAGGATCCAAGGACAGGTCAATTTTTAGATCCCTAAGTGTTCTCCAAACTTCTTTCCAAAAGGAACATATTAGTTTGCCTTGCCACCAGCAGTGGAGAAGTATTCACTTTTTCTTCTAACATTTTCTAAAATCTAATAGCTCATTGGTGTTTCTACAAAAAGCCTAATGTCACAACTTGTCTGACAAATATGAATTCTTTCTATACTGCCTATCCCCTTTTTGCTTCTCTAAATGGCATTACCTAGATGAGGGTTGGTTTCTCCTACTTGACTTGGTGATGCTATTTCACAAGCGTGTAAATGGCATGTGTTACATGTTAGGCACCAATCCATGTGTTAAAAATGTCACTCATTTAGCCATCATAACACCCAGGAGGACAGAATTATTATTATTAACCATTTCCAAAGGAGGAAATTGAAGCTCGGAGATTTTCTATCTTTAGCTGACATCCTGCTGGAAGGAGCTGGTAAAGCTGAGAGTGAAGGCTGGCTTTGAGCTACACTATTTTTTGTATAGTTCATGGGAAAAAGGACCATTGAAGGCAAGTGTCCATTATTAATGGAAAATAATCCTTAAAGAATTTTAGTGGTGACTTATACTTTAATATTATTAATAAAAGGTTCTATAAGAGGAAATAAATAAAATTACATAAAAATGTCTTACCCCTTTTACTCTCATTTAAAGAATTTGGTTTGAAAATGTAAACAAATGTTAAAAATCAATCACCTTCGTATTAGTATTAATTTAATGTGATAGACTGAATGTATTTTAAAGAAAAAAATATATCATGTGAAATCAATAGAATTAACATTTTATTACCAGAATTAAATTAATATTAAACTTTGACTTCCTAGTGAAGAATAATTTTAATTGTTCATTTAGTTTGGTTATTATTATGGTTATAATTAATAATAATCATACTAACTGGGCAATTACAAAGGGTTTATAATTATTTTTCAAATGTGTATTTGTATTCTCCGCTTGAAGTTTGCCATTGCTTCCTCACTAACAATCCCTATCTTTTAATAACTGGGATTCAAAGTTATAACCTAATTTATAAATTTAACTTTTATTATTATAGAATCAAAGAAACAATACTTACAAAAGGAAATTACTTAAATAAAATCAGTAAATTCTTTTCTGCCTAATTTTGGTAATGAATTGGTTGTAGATTAAAGTTTTTCTTTTTTTAGTTCTGTATTATCTTTAACACTAAATATTTCACTTGCAAATTTTTCATGCAGCTTTTAACCATCATTTGGTAAAAACCTATAATTTATATATTATTCCCATGTTTGAATTTTTCATCATCCAAGAATAATTACAGTTGCAAATTACAGTAGTAAATACACTATTGCTATTTTATGATGTCAGCACAAATTTCAGTTTACTGAAGAAACTAAGTCATACTTTATTAAATATCTTTTATGTGTAATTACCAAATAAATGCCTTATCTTAATGCAAAATATTTTAATAAAATTACAAAGGAAAGCATAAAAACAATTGTTGAATTTTCGACACAAGAAAATAACAACAAAATGAAAATTAGATATGTTTAGTGACACATTAAAAGTTAAAAATTGTCCATCTACCTTGGGATAACTGAGCAATTTTCCTAGCAATACAACCTTCTTACAGCTAAAAGCTATAAATTCTGGACAAAATATGTAACACAACCAGGGAATAAATAAAAAGCACGCTAATTCTATATGAGGATTAACACTTGCGAAAAATAAATATCACCACGTGGCTTTCATGTTTTATACTTATTGACCTGAAAGCTGGTTGCAGACAGCACTATATACAAGAAGGCACAGATTTGTATGCAAAACTGACAAATCTCTGCCCTCAAGAAAGAGGGAGTAAATATTTCGAATAATCCCAGCAACTAAAAGGTAATGGAGGTAATCCAAGAAACAAAAGAGATTTTTGAGTGGAACCTACAGATCTGTTTTAAAACTGCTTCCCTCTCTGGCTAGCCCTTCAAACCTGCAAACCAAGGACAAACTCACAGAAGCTCAACTAAACGTAACAGAATTGAAGCGAGACTTGAGAGGCCACTGGAAAAAAAAATAGTTTGTTTATTTTTGGTGTTGCAGCAATTGCCAAGGGAGTCTTCTTCATAAAATCTTTTCCCACACTGATTTTTTCAAGAGTTTTTCCCCACATCTTCTTCTGGAATTTTTATTGTTCTATGTCTTAAATTTAAGTCTTTGATCCAGCCAGAGCCAATTTTTTAAGTGATGAGAAGTTCAGGTCTAGGTTCTGTCTTCTACACGTGGCTAACCAGTTCTCCCAGGACCATTTATTAATTAGCGATTCTACTCCCCAGTGTATGCTTTTGTTTGTTTTATTGAAGATGAGATGGTGATATGAGTTTGAAGGTTAAATCCAAACAACTTGATTGCCAGCTAAAATAAACAAGACAAAACAACAGGGTTTCTTTTCTTTTTTTTGATTGTTGTTTTTGGTTTGTTTGTTTTTTATTTTGGGGATCAGTGAGGGTACAAAGAATTATGTTACACCAAGTACATTTGTTAGGTACAGCCCCTCTTATAATTGTGAAGGAATACAACTGAATTCAGACTCTTCACAAAATAACATTGACAATGCCCAGGAATATATCCAAATTACTTAATGTATGGAAACCCAGACAAATGTGACACATTTTCAAGAATAGAGGCAATCAGTGGAGACTGTCCTGAGATTAAGCTCATGTGAATGCCCAGACTGAGATCGTCAAACAGCTGTGATAATTCTGCCCTACACAGAAACAAAAACACATGTGTAAAGAATTAGATGATAATATATCTCAACATAAATTTTTATAGATGATTTAAAAGAATTAAAACTTTATGTGACCTAAAACCACAATTCTAATATTAAAAAAAAAAATTATTGCATGGGGGTGGTGCCTGTGGCTTAAAGGAGTAGGGCACCGGCCCCATATGCCAGAGGTGGCAGGTTCAAACCCAGCCCCGGCCAAAAAAAGAAAATAAATTATTGCATGGGTTCAATAGCAGAATGAAGAGGAAGAATAGACAGTGACCATGAACTCAAGGGAGATCAATAAACAATTTCAATATGAATAAAATAAATGAACACATTTTTTAAGAAAAAATAATAGATTCTTAGGTGTGAAAATCCTAAAATATGTAAATAAAAGCAGAAAATGGCCAAAAAAATTGGAACAACAATTCCCCAAATAAATTATGAATATATGTTATTCATATAAAATGTCCCTGTCCCTTTTTATGAAACTATCACAATTTGTGGCCCAGAATTTAGCATTATCTTGGCTTTAGCTTCATAGAAATCTGAAATACCATTAGTAGCCAATTCCTGTTACATTTCCATTAAATTATAAGATGACTTGGTACATGAATGGACTCTGAGAAATATTAAGATTCAACTATGATCATAGTTAAACACTGTAGTATTTATCCACAGTGGATATATATCAAGACCTCCAGTGGATACTGACACCTCCGACAGTACCTATTAGTACACATCCATGGTAAAGTTCAATGCATAAGCTAGGCACATACAGTAAGAGATTAACAATAACAGCTAATAAAAAATAGAGCAATTAGAACAATAAGCCAGCATCAAATCAACATTCTTGTACTTTGAGGCATCTTGAAACTGATTAATTACTTCTGGAATGTTTTAGAATTGAAATATGGTTGACTGTGCATTATGGCAACCAGGAAAGAAAAACCTTAAGTAAGTGGGGACTGAGGATTACTATATGCAGCGAAGTTCCTACATAGCAAAATGGAAAAATCTCAGATGAAAAAGTTAAGACCATCATTATGATAATTACTCCAATACTTTTATTTACCGTTTTAAGGATCCTTAGACATTGTTTACACTTGTTTGCTTGCAAGCAAATGAACCTCCTAAAGTTCTGGACATTAATCCAAATATGCAATTTTTTTCTCTACTTACCTTGTGATATCCAAAGGTCTAGATTATAGGGTCCAGTAACTCTTATGTTACCATAGTAGCAGCGTTGAGTATGATTTATAGCTGACAAATGATGTGTCTTTTTTGCCCTGTGCCTCCTAAGTCATAGAAGTCCTGTTCTCTCTTAATTTTGACTTCAAGAATTTTTTTTCTCTCTTGTCTGAATATTGAGAGAAGGCCTCAAGAACTTGCAGACACTTCTGTTTTTCTGTGGAAATTTATATAAAGAACAGAAATGCCCTGCTGTGTTTGTTTATTTTATTGAACAACACTTGCAATTCAGCGAACAAAGCTCTTTTCACCTGGGAAATGAAAAATAAATAAGAATCGATGTTTGACCCCATGAAATAAAGCTTCTGCACTATATTTAATTGTTCTTATCATTATTTGTGTGTTTTACCTTCAAAATATTTATGCATTATAAAAACAATATATGATTACTGAAATATTTAGATTTATACAAAGTGTGTTAATTTTTTGTTAATTTCTACAGTATTTGTAAGATGACCCACTTCCAATCGTTTGAATATGAATCCATTTCAGAGAAAGTAAACAGCAGTCTTCCTGTGGAGAATTCACTGGGTGCTGTTTAACATTTCCATGTTTTCAAATGAGCCAACATCTTCTCTTCTGAAGATTCGGGTGTATAATAACTCATTTGACATCTACTTTTGTTGCCAGAATAGCAGCACTTTTTAATGATGTCGACAAATCCAAGTGTCAAATTGTAGATGAAACTGCAAAATGTGGGACTGCCTGTCAATGACTGCACTCCTGCTACAGAGGAGAAATTAGAAGGACATTTACAATTCTTTATGGAAAAACCCCAAACAAGGCACAATTAAAGAAGCCACGTGTTCGCTAAATAATTGATGGTATATCACTTCTAAAACTGTATCAGGACAAATACATTTCTTTCATATTTAAATAATTAGAATTTCATGAAGGATAGTATACTTTTGGAAAAAAAATAAACGGGAGGTATATTATGTCATTGAAAATGATCCAGATTTTTAAAATGAAATTCAAGTCCCCACTCTAATTGCCTCCTAGCTCCCTAGATCGGTCACCTTGGACCTCTCTCCAGTCACTGCCACATTTGGCCCAACTGCCTCCTTCTGTGATATAAGCACACTAAGATTTTTGATGGCCTTAACATCTTTAATTCAATATTTTCCTTTATAGTGTATTTCCCTTAATCTTTTCAAAGCTGACACTTTCTTGTCATTTAAATTTCACTTTTAAATGTCACATCCCAGAGGACGGCCCTGACCTCTCAGTGACTCCACTGAATCTTTGTGGCACTTATTACCGTCTGACAGTTCCCTTTCCTTCTTATTCTTAGTTTATTTCTAACTGCATCCAGTATTTGCACCACAAATACCAAATTAAATTTCTCTCCTTTCAGCTGTATTGCAATATCCTGAACAGTATCTCACACATTTATCGCTTACTATGGGAGGTTAACAGAGGTCAATTCTTGTAAGACTACATGGATCCTTGTAAGAAACTGAAGTCTGCAATAAGAAAGCAGTGAAGTTTATGATAAATGAGCCAACCATGCCTTTTCTTGGCCCATGATTTTATGGCTAGATCATTCTCATCATTCAGTTTTCAATTTAAGAAAGTTCTTCCCTAAGCACATTCAGATAGATCCACTTTCATTATTCTTTATCATAGTACACCATTTATCTCCCAAATGGCATTCTATTACAGCATTATTGTTAGTTTTACTTATTTACTTTTTTCCTGTTTCTACCACTCTAGTAAACAGTCCATAGGGCAGAGATGCCCCATCGCCCCATCGTCTGCTGTGATGTCTAATCTAGTACCTGGTAAGCGGTGCTCAAAATACTGGCTCAGTGAGCAAGTGATAAATGTAATATATATTTTACTGCCCACTTCTAATAAGTTTGGTGACCATTCCAATACGCATAATGGAAAAAGGAATAATAAAAGATGATTTCCATTCACTGTTTTGGGCAATTCTGGGTACATGTATCATTTACTAAGCAAAATGGATGAGAGTAGATGGAGGGTTCATCAGAGAGAGAAAACACGCACGGGAGGGTGGTGAAGACGTGGGCTATTTCTGAAGGTCAGAGACATCCTAGGAGGTGACCCAAGCAGGTAGGTGGATCTGTAGGTTAGAGGTTCAGTACAAAGGCCTGGTCTAAGACACTCTTTCTGTATGGTGAGCATTTGGCAGTTATTTAAAGCCCTGGGAATGTTTGAAATCACCTAAAGAAAGACTAAATGATTAGAAGTAGAAAAGAGAAACGGTTTTCCTCTGCAATGTCTACAATAGTCCACAGTTATATAGACGGTAAGAATTCCATTTTACTTGATTAATTAACTTCCTGAGGCATTAGTTTCAGCACCTACTCAAGAAATTATCCAAGTGATCTCAACTCCTTCAAGCACACATTCCCAAGGGAAAAAATTTCCCATGACTCAGCCAAAAGGATATTTATTTTAGATAGTATTTCCTTCTTTAGTTTCTTCTAACTTGTTTAAATACTTACATATCACTGTGTTTTCCTTTTTTATTCTTTTTCTATTATTTTGCAGATCAAAGAGAACACAAATTTTAGCTGTAGTTGTAATGAAAATAGTTTTTGATTTTCACCAGCAGATTCAATCCAAAGCAGAATACAAAAAAGATATTGAGCCATGTAATAAGTGAAAGATAATAATAGCTAAACGATGATGTGTTTCGTCTGATCATTTACCCAAAGCCCAGAAGAATAATTAAAGCCTAGAAGAGATAAAACCTGGCAAAACTATTGTATGATCTTTATGAATATTTTTGAAAGGGTACCAGAATTCATTATTACAATCAATTATCAATTTTCTTTCTCCGTGGAATCAATAAGGTCTCTGTGAAGGGGTTATACTATTTCCAAACTTCACTTATAAAAAAACTTGTAATATTTTAATCCAAGTTTACCTGAAGTATCACTAAGAAAAATTGATAGTTATATTTAAACCCTGAGCCCAGAGCCAAATTTCAGATTGTGTAACTACTTTAATTATAACTATATTAGTTATATAATAACTTGTAACACTGGTCCTTACATATGTAACCCGCTTCCCTCAAGTTTTCCTAAATTTATAAAAATTGAATTTTTGTGCACCTGAGTAGCAAAGATGAATGAATAATAGAAATATTGACTTTCATATAATAAAGCATTCATTTAATAATCAGGCAAAAGATTTAAAACCAAGCTCTAAAACCACAGATTTCATTTTTCCCCTGCATGTGTCTAACATACAATCCGTATAATTTTGTACTTCCAAGTTTAAGCATTTCTGTTTTCTCAATGCTTATTTTTATAAAACACGAATGCATTAAATTGATCAATACAAGTACTGATTTTATATAATTCTGTGAAGTTAATGTACTCTAATAAAAGACTTTATAAGGGTAGTTGTTTCAGTAAAGTGAATAAAAAAAAAAAAGATCATTCCTAAAAAAAAGGAAAAAGGTCAAACCAATATTTTTCTGAGATTTTCCTCACATTAAAATTAAAGTTTATATTAAAATAATTTGGGAAACATGGATTAAACAGAACAGATGACTGGCAAGAATCATACAAGATACAAGACCATCCATGCTCGTTACTTCTGGCTGTGTGATGGGACGCTGTCCTGGTCAAGGCTTATAATGTTCTGAATGTAGCTTCTTATTCTCCCTAAAACAGAGCAGAAATATCTGTCCTGATGACTTCAGAGTGCTTACTAATATCTGATGAAATAGTGGTTTTGACTGACAAAATGTTCTTCTAAATCAAGGTAACTAAAAGTCCTGGGGATGGAATCATGGGCTATGGAGTTATGAGAACTATGTGTAGCTCTGACCTCAAGACTTTGCTCTCTTGAGCCAATAAATTACTGCCCCCCTCCAAACTTCATCTCTTCGGCTCATAAAGCATAGACCTAATACATAACCTGGGAAGTTATTGTGATTCTTTTCTTATTGTGATTCTTGAATAAGAGCAGAAGTCATCATTGTCTCTGGCTCGACGTGTGAAAGCTATTAGTGGAATAAACTTCATCTTATTGTACCTCTCTGAATTCTGCATTCCAGAACTGATGTCTGAAGATAGCTCAATGAAAATTGAAAGCAAAAAGGGATTTAGAAATGTTCATGGTATAAAAAAATAATGATAACTGGTTACAAAAATGCCTTTTACTTGATCCTTCACCCAGAGCCTGAAATGCTAGATAAAATAAAACTGCATCAAACACTGATTATAAAGGTTTATTTGAGCAATCTCGACCCAACAAACTACAAAAACGGGATGTTTTTATTTTTCGTAGGATTGATATCAGGGTTTTCAAAAAGTTTTCATGACTTTATTAGTGGGAAGGAGGGGTGATATGGAGGATGGAAAAATACCAATTAATAAATGTTCAGCTTGTCTAATGATGTAGATAACATGGCACATTTTAGATGTAATTAGAGTTTCAGTGGTGATAGATTTCATAGACCTTCTCTCTAATAATTCGAGCAGACATTCTGTGCTGCTATTCAGATCCACCTGAAGGGGAGGCAACTTCTGAGCTCTGATCTTTCTATCTCATCTTTCCTGCCCCGTCCCAGGTACCTGGGATACAGAATTAAGGTGGGCAAGATGTGTGCTTCCTTGAAGGATGGCTCAGGTTTGCATGAAGTAAATGAGTACACAGAATTAAAAGAGAAAACAGCTTCTGGGCTTTTCTCAAATGTGTCTACTAGGTCTAATAACATTTAAAATACTGACCTTAAGACTCTCTGAGGGGTTGAGCTATGCCCCACCCTGTGCATTTGTGGAAGTCTGAACCCCCAGCACCTCACCATGTGAACTTATTTGGAGATGGGCTGTTCACATAGATACTAAAGTTGAAATGGGGTACTTAGCTGAGGCCTACAATGTGACTGACATTCTTATAAGCATAGGTGTCAAAATGAAGAGACATAGAAAAACATAGCCATCTCCGGGCCAAGGCGAGAGAGCTGGGGATGTTGAATTTCTAGTGTCCCAAACTATGAGAAAATACAGTTCTGTTGTTTGGCCTTCTATCCTATGGTACCTTGGGGCACCTGCCCCAGGAAACTAACTTAGACATCAACCGAGATCTCCTGAATACAGATCTCCAAGAGAGGGGCCCAGAACATTATGTGAAAAAAAAAAACAAACAAACATATAATTCTGAGATGAACCAAGTGTTGAAAACACTGCCCCAAACTTTAGTATTTAAGGAGGAAGAGGTGAGCAGTGGAACATACAAAGTCGATTAAACACAAGCTATCAGAGAAGTAAAGCAGAGCCACAGAAGGGCAGAATCGTGAAAATTAAGAGAAAAAACAATAGTTGAAAGAAGAAAGTAGAAGTGGAGGATATAAAATACATAAAATCATCCTTTCTTAAAACAGAAAGGCAGAACCACAAAAGGTAAATTTGCTTCAGCCATTAGGAAACACTAACAGCCTCTTCAAGTCACTAAGTAGGCAGAAGCCTCCTGACGGTAACACACCTCGGTCAGCCTTACTTATTTACTTACTTTCTAATTTTTTTTTTAACTGAAACCCACTTTGAATGCATATGGCTAATAAAGAATAGTGATGTCTTTAAATAGTTAAAGTCACAAAGAAGTAGGTATTTATGACATTTAATGACAAATCTGATGTGGTGGGTGAAGGCAAATGGCTCCAAATACTGACAATTATTGTGGTGATTGCAGAGTATTTAGAACGTCAAGTAAACCATTTCCTTTCATAAGAAAAAATCACACTGTTTGGAAAAACTAAGAAAAAAAATACATCACTCTGATATTTATGAAGTTCCCTTTGGGAGCTGGGGAGAAAGAAGGAGGTGGGAAAAACAAAAACTAGTTTAGAAAGGATTTAAAAATCAAAAATCTTCAGAATCGGGTGAGAGAATAAATTTTCACAAATGATCTGTAAAACTAATGTTTCAAAAATATCGATAAAGCAAGCCAACCTCATTTATGCTATGCTTTCTTACACCTTTCACTATGGATTTTTTTATTTAGATATTTCATATTGGAAGGCATGTCAGACAGTATATTTATGGGTTCAAAACATTCATAAAATTATACATATATACTTTTATATATAAAAATAGATATGTATATGTGTTTGTGTGTGTGCGTGTGTGTGTGTGTGGATAGATAGATAGATAGATAGATAGATAGATAGATATTCACCTGCCTGTAGGGAAGGCAGACATAAAGCTAATGGCAAAGTAATTTGGGAATAAATTACATATTTTATAAAGTATAATAAGTTCATTAGTTATATATTTAAGTATTTAATCTTGATGAGTGTGAGACAGTACACAAGAAAATATAGAAGTTTTAAAAAATATAACACATTAAGGCGCACACACACACATCATGGACTATTTCTTAGCCATAAAAGAAATTAAATAATGTCTTTTGCAGGTACTTGAATGCAACTAGAGACCATTATCCTAAATGAAGTATCTCAAAGATGGAGAAACTAATATCACATATTCTCCCTTATAAGTGGTAGCTAAACAAGGTTATATATGGTCACAAGTCATAAAGTAGGTAATAGACATTGAAATTAAAAGGAGAGGGAGGATGATGAAGGGGGGAGGGATAAACATCCATCAAGTACCATGTACTCTGTCCTGGTGACTAGTACACGGAAGCCCTGACTTCAGCCTTACACAATTTTTTCATGAAACAAAAAACATTGTTACCTCCTGAATCTATTGAAATTAAAAAAAAGAGAATTATAACATATTAAATTAAAAGGCAGACCATAGGACATGACTGTAAAATCCTTCAAAAAACAAAACAATCTTAACTTGGAACAGTACAGGAAGATTTAAACTAAATATTATACATTTTAGATATATACATAGCATGGACATATTTTAGAAAGAAGAAGAAGAAGGAAAGAAGGAAGGAGGGGGGGAAGGGAGGGGAAAGAAGGGCAAAATTCTGTTTAAAATGGTTTGTTTTCTCAATAGATTCTCATATTCTCTCAATAGATTCTCATCTTTCCTCCTACAGATGCTTCATTGAACACATTGGGTGATCCATACATACGTCTGGAGCTTGCCAAGATGAACCAGATAATGATGAGGAGGGAAAAGCTCTTTTTGCTTCCAAATCATTAATTCCCCCCCATGTTAACACACCAGCCAGAATATTCTACATGACTAACTGATTAAAATGAACCTTTCATAAACTAAAAGATAATTGTACAGGGGGTAAAAAAGCATGAAAGAATGAAGAAAAGAATCTCCTACTATAAATAGCCTAAGGCCCATCAGACATGGAGTTCAGAAATTTCGAATCATCTCTGGAGCTGATTTGGGTCTGTCTATGTAGGAGAAGCAGCATCTTTCTCTCCTGTTTATGTAGGAGAAGAAACATATTTTCATCTTTATTGAAGAAGCATCTTTTAAATGCTTTCTGCTGAGCTTATTTGTACATCTCACGTTAGTTTTGGACACTTAATGTACAAAGATACATTTAGAAATGGATTAACTTAAAGTTTCCATAAAGCATTTCAAGCAAGTTAAATAGATTTAAATATGAACAAATATCTTGCTTTTCAAGCAGATTAAGAGGCAAGCCACATATTTTTCATGCTTTCTGTCATTACTTTTAATTTACATTTTTAAGCTATGCTTATTTTTTACATAATTTAAAGAGAGTCTTATTTGATATCCTTTTAGATCATGATATCAATATTCTGAGAGTAAAAGAATTATACTCTGAAACACGTATACACACTAACACATATATATATATGTATATAGGAAAGAAGCAAAGAAGAATAAAAGTCACTTTTCTCTGTTGTCTTCTGTGACTGATTAAAAACAACCAATTTTAAAAGTAATCTACTTGGGAAGAAATAACTGTATCTTTAAGTTGCTTGAATATCTACCTTAGAATCAAGTTCTGTGGTAGTATACTGTTTTACTTAAAAATTATGTGTCTGAATCAGATACTTCATAAGGGATGAGTTCATGATTCCATCCAATAGATCTCATATATTCTGACGTTTTTTAGTGAGTTACATGAAGCTACTTATGTGCCCCTTAAATGGCACCATAGGCATTTCCTTAGTGTTAATGTTAGAATATCGACTTTGGTCATTCAGCACTATTTTAGTACTATTTTGCTATCAGCATGGCTGTCTGCTTAAGTGTCTGAGCAAGGAAATAAATAAGACAAAACAAAAATATCACAACCTTGTCCTTCATTGGTTGCTATTCCCCAAACCTTATAGAAATAGCAGCAGGTGTTTACAATATCTCATCTTAATAGACATGAACAATGAAGTGTGATGTTCATTTTCATGGGCTACTAGAACGATAAAAATGCTTAGACCAGGAAGGAAAGACACCAGTAAGTTGACACGGTGTGTGCACCTTAGATCTGTATAAGGAGTTTTGCACTGAAGAGCATGTTGATGTAAACAATCTGTTTCCAAAGCTGTTCACCTGAGGAATGATGGATCCAGGCACAAACAGGTAAAAATATGCTTTTTGTCTCAACCATTGACTGAGAGATAGGAATAAGTTTGACACACCTTTTGGGAGTAGGACAAAAAGAATACATACATGTGCATGTCTTTCCTAATTATCATGTTACCATGTTTTGGGTTTTTTTTGTTTTGTTTTTGGCCGGGATTGGGTTTGAACCTGCCACTTCCAGCATATGGGGCCAGCACCCTACTCCTTTGAGCCAAAGGCACCGCCCCAAGTTACCACGTTTTTATTAAACCAGACACAATTTTAACTAAAACTTCTCTTTTTTTGAACACTCTATTTTCCACACTGGTTTCAAAAATCAGAATTAAACGGGAAATATTAATAATAATTTGCATAGAATTTTAGAGTTTACAACATATTTTCAGTAGATCTTTGATACACTGCCTTATTTAGAAAGTAACCAGTTCTGCTTCCAAAAAAATGTTTCTCTAAAATTTCATTTTTGTTAGGTTTCAAAAGTAGATGTATTTTTATCTTGAATAAATGACACTTTGTGTAAAAAAATAAATTATGAAACAATTTTACCATATGAAATAATTCTAATTATAAATTTTTCCCAATAAAACCAGTATAACCACCCTTTTCGAAGCTCCTACTACAGAAACCCGGTACCCATATCAACAAGAAAACAAATAATTGATATTTGAAATTGAATAAGGATAATAGGAAGTTCAGATGTTTTATTATTTTGACATTATTAAGATTGAGAAGATTAAGATGCTGATAGACATAAGAGATAAATGGCCAAGAAATATACAAACCCGGAGCACCTGCCCTGTGCTAACCTCACTACCACAGCAGACCCAGAGAAACGCAGGCTAAGGACCCACCAACAACCCCTCAGCTATTCTACAGACCTTTCTTCATGGGCAAAGAAAAAGTGATGCATATCTCTAAAAAAATGCATACTGAAATTAACAGAAAACACTTATATATGTACCATATACAACAGGACACATATGCTTCTCCCATATTTGTATAACCTTTGTGCCCTAGTGAGATTGACAGTCTAAGCCAAGGGTGACCTGTGTAACTTTTTATCATGATGGAAGTATTCTATATTGGCACCATTTAACAGGCAAGCCCAAGCTATATGCAGGTACTGAGTACTTGAGATATTACTGAGAAATTATTTTTAATCATTTTATTTATGTAATTTAAATGATCACATGTATTTAGGGACTGGCAGTCATGAATAAGCAAGAGCAGAAACTTAACTGCAGAATCTCACCTAAAAAGTCCATAGATAAGGTATTTATCACATACAGAATATATAATTAATATGCTTAATTTTTTAAGAGAAAAAGGAGATTGTATGGAGAAAACTTAGGAGATATTAAAATTCTGAAACTGAGTATCAAGAGAGAAAAAAAATGTATTCAGTTGAAATTTTTCTTTAGAAATATCTAATATTGGAGGGCAAAATGAAAGAGTTATCTGTAAAAGAATCAAAGAAAGTTTCAAGTAAATATGAGATATTAGAGAGTTGCTAAGTACAAATCAATTATCTATATGTATTTTAGCCATATCACAAAATGTTTCAAATATAAACATTTTATAAAGTATATCAATTACATTAATAAAATACATAAGTCATAAAAATAAATCTCACCTAAAATTTACATCTCCTTTAATGAAGAAAATTATACACTGTTATTAAAAGATCTCAAGAAAACTTGGGGGCAGCGTCTGTGGCTCAAAGGAGTTGAGCGCCTGCCCCATATGCCAGAGGTGGCAGGTTCAAACCAGCCCTAGCCAAAAACTGCAAAAAAAAAAAAAAAAAAAGATACCAAGGAACCTAAATAAATAATGACATACTTCAAATTTTTGGATGTACTTTCAACTTACAAGAAAGGCAATTCCAGTTTAATTTTTGTGTTTCTGTGTATGTGTCTGTTAAGTGTATATTTTTATACATCAATAATGAACTATATGAAATGCATTTAAGAAAAAAATCATATGAACAAATGCATAAAAAAGAATGTAACACATAGGAATAAATATAACCAAGGAAGAAACTCACACACTGAAAACAATGAAACTGATGAAGGAAATTAAAACAGACGTGGGCAAATGGAAAGACATTCCATGTCCATGAATTGGAAGAATTAATATTATTGAATAATACTATCAAATATCATCTACATAATCCAAGAATTCAATGCAATCCCTATCAAAAACTCAATGGGATTTTTTTTATAGAAATAGGAAACAATCTTAAAATTTGCATGGAATCCCAAAAGATCCTAAATAACCAAAGCGATTATGAGCAAGAAGACAGCTGGAAGCATTAACATACCCTGATTTCAAAATATACTACAAAGGAACAAGGATTAAAACACTAGGACAAAGGGAACATAATGGAGACCTTTGAAATAAACCATGCAAACATGATCAACTGAGTCAAAAAGAGTGCTAAAATGTATACGGAGAAAAGGATAATCTTTTCCATAATTGTGTTGGGAGAACTGGATATCACATGCCAAAGAATAAAATTGGACCCTTATCTTACACTGTACACAAAAAATTAACTAAAAATGCTTTAAAGATTAAAACATAAGACTTGAAACCATAAAAATTTTATAAGAAAATACAGGAGAAAAGCGATGTGCTTGAACTCTTGCCAGTAACTTTTTTTTTGATATGACATTAAAAAGATAAGCAATACAAGCAAAAATAGACAATTCCTCAAACTAAGAACATTCTACACAACAAAAGAGACATTGACAAAATGTAAAGGCAATCAATGGAAGGGGAGAAAATATTTCCAAACCATGTATCTGATAAAGGATTACTATCCAAATTAGATAACAAACTCTTACAACTCAGTAGCAAAAGATGTCACACAACTGGACTAAAATATTGGAAAAGGAACTAACTACACATTTTTCCAAAGAAGACAATAGTGGTCAACAGGCAACATGGTCACTAATCACCAGGAAAATGAAAATCAAAAGCACAGTGATGAGATATTTCCTCAAAAATATCAGGATGACTATTACTAAATTAAATTAAATTAAAATGACCCTGGTGAAAATTTGAGAAAAGAGGAATCCTTGTACAATTTGGTAGAAATGTTAATTGATGCAGCCAATATAGAAAACAATAAGAAGGTTCTTCAAAAAATTGAAAAACAATTCTCATATTATCAAGCAATCTCAGTACTGGAGATTACATACACACACACTTATACTATGTAGCATAATATTTGTAGCTAACAAAACTGTATCATACACTTAGCAGTTTGCTAAGAAAGTAGATTTTACATTAAGTGTTCTTAATAATAATAATAATAATAATAACAACTAGAGAGGGTGGAAGGGAACTTTTGGAAGAGATGTAAATGCTTATGGTAGAGATGATGGTGATAATTTCATGGGTGAGTATCTATTTCCAAACTCATCAAGTTGTATGCATTAAATATACACTGCCCTTTTTTTGTGAATAATGCCACTTAAAGTGGTTTCCAAAAAATCACTGAGTGAGTATTAGTTCTTAAATTTCTTTCAAATATTTATATCTGCAGTATTTTTGGAAATCAATCTTACCTCAATTTTAATTTTTAACGAAAAAGCAACAATATATATCTTACATTCAATAATGTAAGCTTGTCTTCTATGATAAATGATTGAAAATGTTTATTTTGTATTTTACAAAGTTTCGAAAACATTTAAGAGATTTTAAAAACTTGCACTGTTTCTTCTCACCTGAAGAAGTTTTTAGAAATGTTATAATCTGAATTTCATAAAATGTGTAAGAAATTCTGGATTTGATAATTAATTAATTTCCTACTATGTCACGGTGTTAATAAGTCTTTTTATTAAAATATTTCTTTACACCAATATGTGTTCTTTGTGAGCTGTTTCCATAAATGCCAGCGTTTATAGTAGTCACCATTTAGTATAGATCAAGAGACAAATTATTTTCATAATCAAAGCATAATTCTAAACTTATTAAATTTGAGCTAACCATTCTGTATACGTCTCTTCAAACACTACTGAATCTTATGAATATCAATTAAAGTTCTTTGAAGTATGTCAAAGTGTCAAATGTGACTCTAATTAACTCAGTGTCTTCTTTTCTTCAATAAACATTTAAAAATCTTAAAGATCAAACGATTGTAATATTCTTAGGAAGAATTCAGACAACCAAAACCCAATTAGATTCGTTGTCCAAATGGAGGTAATGCTATTATCTCATTTGCTCTCCTGATTAATTCTAAAATAGAACACATTAATGTCTTCTATTAATTGTGTGATGTGGAAGGATAACTGGCTAGAAATAAGAGCTTTACTTGGATATATATTATACCAGTTTCTGTATAACACTTGCTTTGTGTGCTGAAAAGCTCTGAGGAAATTCTTATCTATCACTTTATGATAATAAACAGAACTAAGAATACATTTCGGGGCTCGGCGCCTGTAGCTCAAAGGGGTAAAGTGCCAGCCATGTACACCTGAGCTGGTGGGTTCAAATCCAGCCCGGGCCCACCAAACAATGACAGCTGCAACCAAAAAATGGCCGGGCGTTGTGGCGGGTGCCTGTAGTCCCAGCTACTTGGGAGGGGGAGGCAAGAGACTCCCTTGAGCTCAGGAATTAGAGGTTGCTGTGAGCTGTGATGCCAAAGCGCTCTATCCAGGGTGACAGCTTGAGGCTCTGTCTCAAAAAGTAAAAAAAAGAATACATTTCGGATAATTCATTTTAAAATGAATTTGTGTACCTTCATAATCCTCATGAAAAACGATAAAATAAAATTTCCCAAGGTAAAAAAAAATACGTAATAAGTCTCTGTTATTAAATTAGTTTAAAATGATTTTTGGGGTTATTAATGATATTTTTACATTGTCCTAAGGAAGAAAAAGTCCCAGTGAAAGCCTTTAATCAATAGCTACTTTAAAAAATTAATAAATTTACTTGTCTTCATTACAGCTTCAAAGTGTACATATTTAGTAAGATTGACCTCTTTGGAGAAAAATATCAGATAAAAGAAGGCAAGGTGAGAGACCAGCGTGTCCAATCATGTTTTCTCATTCCTGGAATACGTGACCACCCTCCCATGACCATGGCAAGTGACTCCTACTAGCAACACATTACAATAAGTCCCCATATTCATGAAATACCAAAAACACATTTAATGAGTATGACTTAAATGAACGATATTAGAAAAATGTTGCTGAATTATGTATTTTCTCCAAGGAAACATCAGAAATATGAATATGACCTGTTATTGTGTCCCCCTGGAGTCACATGATGGTGAACACATTTGCATATGTTTGCATAGCAGATATACGTTAATCCCTCCCATCCCATTTGCATCAGCGGGAATATGATGCTACATCACTTACTTTTTTCCTGTTACTCTTTTAACTCCATTATATTACGTTCTTCCCACAAGACCATTTTGTCAGGTATCAATATGTAAAGAAAATTAGGGTTTTGTGTGGATGATTTCAAGAATGGATACTGAAGGAAAAATGTCATAATATTGTGAGTGCATATTTTTCATTCTAAAAGATACTTAATTCCTAGAACCATGATTATCTGAATTTTTGTGAGTATTTAAAATAAATGTGGTGAACTTAGATGTGACTAAGTTCAAAGTGTGTCTATATCCTTTCCTTTAAAGTTATGTCACCTTTAAAATGTGGGAAAATGATACTTAAAAGTTTTTGTAAGTACTAAAGATATGTTGTGTAAGTACTTAGTACATCATCTGACACAGAGCTTACATTTTAAAAGCTCACATTTTATTTTTATTTTTCATTGGAGAGTTTTCTTAAGAAACATAAGTTATTTGGAAACTACTACCAGAACATTATCTTTTGTAGCATGAAATATTCTTTGTTTATAGTCCACTAAATATTTTATTTTATTTTATTTGTCTCAAAAAATCTATTTTTAAATCACTTTTAGTTTTGAACTATTTTGAGAAGGCAGATCAGTTTCAAGTCCACTAGATGTTGTTAATAAGGATTTATAAAAGATAGGAATCTATGTGTATAACTAAAAGTTTTCAGAAAGTATTTGTTCCCATACACAAAACAGTAACTTGTCTTTGTTCTACATGAAAGCAATTTTCATTAATGTTAAAACACACAGGCAAAATATTCTCGACTATCTGAAGCTCTCTGGCATTTTGGCTTAGTTTAGCTACTTGATTTTCCACAGAAGCTGATGAATCATGTTGTACTTCAATGACATATCTTATAACTCTGTAAAGTAATTCTTAATATCAAAATAATTTAAATGATTCACATTTTCACTTGACAGAAGATATTATAACTTAGTTTTTAACAAACACTTCTTTTATTGTTATTATTTGAAAATATATGCAGCCTGAAGTCAAGAGAAAATTACTTTTGTTTTAACAAAATACAAAAACAATTGATTGAATGCATTTCAGTAAAGGAAACTATTTGGACTAAAAAAACACCAATTAAAGAATAAAATTGTACTGTTTCTATTTTTTTTGTATCCACAGCTGAAGTCACTGTGGTCTCTCATGACATTAATCTCAGCACTTGGGAGGCTAAAGTGAAAGGATCTTTTGAGGCCAAGAGTTCAAGACCAGCCTGGGCAATATAGTAAGATCCTTTTTCTACAAAAATGTTTTTAAAAAATTAGATGGGCTTGGTCCTATGCTGCTATAGTCCTAATTACTTAGGAGGCTGAAGAAGGAATACAGTTTGACCCCAGAAGTTTGCGGCTATAGTGAGCCATGATTGTTCTATTGCACTCCAGCCTGAGTGACAGAGTCTTGCCCCCCCAAAAAAGAAATAAAAAATAAAGGAATAAAAAGAAAAAAAGGAAAGAAAAAGGCTGAAAATCAAATTGCTTACAATTTTTTTCATATTGTAGGGTCTAAGCCAGTAACTGGGAGGGTAAAATTAATTTAATGAATCTCACCTAAAAATTTGTTCCATAAAATAAATCAAAATGATGCAAAATTCAATGAAAAATATTAAAGAACACCATAATTCTGTTTTTGTGAATTTTGCTTCAGGTGTGTATGTATCTATTAGTGTCTCTGTGTGTGTGTGTGTGTTTAAATACATCATGAGAGAAAACCTGTTTCTCATTGCATATTGTCATCAAATATATACTGTGTATTAAAAATACCTCAACGAATATTCAGCAACTGAAAATCCTGGACCACAAAGACTAACAGAAAAAAATACAAACGTGGAAGTTGTGAATGACTGCTCTGCTGATGTCAAATATATTTTCATTTCTCCAGACAAGGTTTTGAGACAGATTTGAGACATTGAATTTTGAGTCTGTTTTAAATCATTAAACAAAACCAGCAACATTATTCTTATACTTACTCTTATTAAATTCCCTTTTTGAGGAAAACCAAGTCACTTTGAAATAGTTTCAAAGATCACTAATAGAAAACTCAGTCACTCAGAAATTCTGGTAATGTGTTTGGGTTCGTCAATAATAACTAGTAATTAATAGTAGAGCAAAAATCATATTTTTCAATGATTCTATAAAAAGAAGCTTTGAAAGTAGAAAGGCTTTAAAATACACGTGACCAACACATGCCCAGTGGAGGTCAGAGTGGTGAAGCCAAGCTCCTCAAGGTTGAAGCTATCAAACAAATGTCTTTATGATTAAACAACTTTTTTTTTCCTTCAGATACCTACTAGTGGGCTTATTGGAGAGAACATTAGGTCTAGTTTCAGTTCTTTGAGATGTCCCCAGAGTACTTTCCATAAAGGTTGTGCAGAATAGTTGGTACAACATAGAGTAGTTTGCAGTCCCGCCAACAGTGTCTCCGAGTTGCTTCCCTCCATGTCCTCCCAGCATCTGTTGCTTTGGGACTTCTTTGGGACAGGTGCAGTTCTCAACTGGAGTTAGGTGATATGTCAATGTGGGTTTTCTCTGCATTTCCCCGACGAGGTGATTAGAGACACTGGAAGTTTTTATAAGTGCCTGTTGGCCATTAATTTTTCTTCATTTAAAAAGATTCCATTCATGTCTTTTGCCCATCACTCTCTAAAGTTTTTGTTTTTGTTCTTTTATCCTTCTTGCTGATGTACTTGAGTTCTTGTAGGTTCTGATCATCAACCCTTTACCTGATGTATATATAGTACGCATAATTTCTCCCATTCCGTAGGTTGTCTATTTGCTCCGTGGATGGAGTCCTTGGCTGTGCAGAAACTTTCTGGACACATGCGCTCCAGTGTTTACTGCAGCACAATTCACAATCACCAAGATCTGCAAACAACCCAAGTGCCCATCAATTCGTGAATGGATTAATAAAATGTGGCATATGTACACCACAGAATACTACTCAGCCATTAAAAAAAAAAGGTGACCTCTATGGTGCATCTTAGAAGGGTACAGGCGAAACTTACTAAATGCAGAATACAAATGTCTTCATACATTCACTAAGAAAATGCCATGAAGTGTATTCTAAAAAGTTTGATGAAAACATCTCAGATTGTATATGAAAAACCAGCACATTGTACCCCTTGATTGCACTAATGTACGCAGCTATGATTTAATAAAAAAAATGGTGACCCACTATCTTTTGAAACAACGTGGATGGCAATGGAGATGATTCTTTTCAGTAAAGTGCAGCATGAAGGGGAAGCAATCACTGCCCATGCTCAGCACTAAACTGGAACTGGTCGTCAGCATTCACCTAAACTAGGGAAGCAAAATTCAGCAGAATTGAAGTAGGTGGGAGTGGTGTGGAGACGATGGGTAAAGTCACAGGTACATCACACCCGTTTAAGGTGAAGGGCACACTTACATCCTTGACTTAAAATATGCAAAAGCAAACTTATATAAGCAAGGCATGTGTGTCCCTATAATATTCTGAAATAAAGAAGAAAATACAGCTGGTGAGTCCCAGCATATGAAAAAGAAATAGAAGTTCAGCACAAATTAGATTTAACATCATGACCATTATAAATTTTTTTAAATGAAAACAGTTGCATCCTCTCAATGTACATAAAACTATGTGTATGTGTAGTTAGAGCCGTATTAATAATGCAACATAAAATAATACTTGGATTTAAAAATATCTTTTTCCCAAATTTAAAATTTTGGGGAAACACAGAAAATTTCAGCCACAAAACACATAGCATATATTTTTCTAATGTCTGTTACTCTGTTATAATTAGGATACTGTTGGGCAGCCTTGCCCTACGACTGAATGCCACCTGCAGCCTGTGTCACGTTGATAAATCCCCATTTTTTCCACCACTACTGGAGGTGCCCTTTCAACATCTGTCATGATCTCCCCGATTCTTTAAAATCAGGTTACGTTGAATTCTTCCATATTTTCTCCCAAAGACCTTTATTTTTATTTTAATGAGCATTTCTTGGTGTGGTTCCATTTCTCTCTCACTAATTATTTAATTTATTAAACTATTAGTTCTGGGTGGTGCCTGTGGGTCAAAGGACTAGGGTTCCAGCCCCATACACCGAAGGTGGAGGGTTCAAACCCGCCCCAGCCAAAAACTGAAAAAAAAAGAAAAACTATTAGTTCCTTCAGGACCAGTTGATGTCAGAATGATCTTCATACCTGGCAAAATATCCTCATTAAATGTGTGTGTGTGTGTGTATACAAACAAATGAATGGATGAGTGAATGAGTGAATAAAAAATGATATGGGCAGGCCTATTAACTTAACCTTTGAAAAGTGTTCATGCATTTAGAACAAGTAATTAGAGTCTTCTAAATGCTTAATACCTTCTTGAATGGTAAATTGTTGCAAAATGTCTTTGAATTCTTCAGCAATAACATGAGCAATATCAGAGCTCCGAGAACGTGGTGCTGGGCTGCTTCTCTCCGTGGGGCACCGATGCCAGTGGATTCTATGTGATTTGCTCATGAAACTGGCTTTGATAGGACTGGCCAGACCATTTGTAACATTCAAAATATTGACATAAGAAAATCAAAGAGAACTTTCACCTTCATTTGGGAAATTAAAAGAGTTGTTGAGTGATTTCATAGCAATTAAGTGAGAGTATAAACATCACTGTATCCAAATGCAGAGCAGAAATGTTTCGTGTTCTCATTCATTTCTGGAAAACTGACTTTTAACTGATTCTTTTAGATTGTTTACACAAAGTTGGTCACCAGAAAAGGATTCAAAGAAACAATTATATTGAACATTTTTCCAGGTTTTTCTTCATTTACACCTTTCCTGGGTATGTCCCATATTCTAAAACACCAGATTACACCAAGTTTTTTTTCAATGCCTTTATCCTGTGATATCACCTTCCGTTCTTAATCACTGGGCACTTCTAAAATTCCTGTTTTGAAGATCAGTAAAATTTTCATATTTTATATATCCGTCTTTGATATTTCCTTTCCTGTAAACATTAATTCCTTCTCATCGGTATATTCTTAGCAATAAAAGTAATTAATAAAAAAAACATAGTTAAATGTATTTTAGTTTTAAGAAATTTGTGATCCCCAGGGATTTTTTGGTATGTATAGTGTCATGATGTAATACTTCTAGGTAATTCTTCTCTTCTATGAGGAAAAGAAGTTTCATTGCTTTAATAAATAAGAAATGCCTGTGCAAGTTAAAAGAGAAATAAGAAAAGGCACTTTACCATTAAAATTAAATTCAACCTTTCACAAAGTCAGAATACAGAGAAAGGGTTATTACAGACTAGAGTATAGATAGTTGTGCTTATCTGATAAATCAGCATTATTATAGTAGCAGTGAAAGAGAACTTTGAATGGCGTAGAGATTTTTTTAATTAAGTCTTTTAATTATTCTTAAAAGAATAGGAAATTAAAGGTTATAGCTTCCTTCACATTACCTTGGAGTGAGATTTTTATCAGTTCTCCAAGCTAAGCAGAATCAAATACGCTCATTAATTTCTTAGGGACTGACCAAAAAGGAAAAAAAAATGTTGCCTGTGTAACTAGCCATGCAATTGATAGCTGATAATTTTTTCTGCTGAGTCAGTTTTCACACTTTAGTGAAGGATTCTGGTGCCATAATCTCTAAAAGAAAACCTCATGTTGGCTTCAGAATAGCATAAGTCTATGCTATTTTTCTGAAGTGGTTTAATGCCCTGTTAATTAATGCAGTTAAATTTTGTCAGCATATTGATACTCTACTAAGGCATTGTTTATGAAATTTTGCAGAACAGCACAATTTAAAGAGATTTTTTTAATTAAAGCAAGATGATTCATGTATTCATGAGAACGTCATTAATTATCTCAAGACAATTGGAATGTGAAACTCTCTTAAATTGTAATTAAAACTGTATCCAAAGGTCAGATTAATAGTCAAATGGTTGCTTTTCACTGTGTCTCGTAAAATAAAAATAATGGTGGCAAGAAAAAAAAGAAATGTTTTATTTTTCTACCTTCTGCATATGGGATAAAGCAACGAGAATGATCACATCATGCAGTCCAAAGGGCCATAGGCCATTTATAAGCCTAGCTAAAAACAAAACAAACAAACAAGCAAAACACTTGTGACATTACTCAACCCTTTCCTCACTCCTCAAAGCCATTTGCCTATAACAAACAAAATGCAAGATATGGCGGGGAGGGTGCTTGATCCACATCAAATTGTGCCTTGAATGAAAAGTACGTATTTATTGTGTTAAGCCAGTAAGACTTTTCAAGGTTTATTTATTACAACAGCATAGTCTTGCCAATCTAACTAATATAATAAATTAATTTTTTGGCTCGGCGCCTGTGTCTCAGCGGGCTAAGGCGCCAGCCACGTACACCCGAGCTGGTGGGTTCGAATCCAGCCCGGGCCCACCAAAACAACAATGACGGCTGCAACCAAGAAATGGTCGGGCGTTGTGGCGGGCGCCTCTAGTCCGAGCTACTTGGGAGGCAGAGGCAGGAGATTCGCTTGAGCCCAGGAATTGGAGGTTGCTGTGAGCTGTGATGTCACAGCACTCTATCCAGGATGACAGCTTGAGGCTCTGAATATATATATTCTTTTATTATTCTCAAAAATTGGGTTAAATTATGGTATGCTAATTAACTATGCTGATTATTAGAATGAGAAAAAAGAGAAATAATTTCTATAAATTCCAGCCTACATATTCTAGTGAAATTATATGATAGAATAATTCATTATTCTTTGCTTCAATGTGAGCCTTCATCACATAATCACAAGGAGGCTAACTTCTGCAAAAGAATGTGAATGTTTCATCATTCTCAAAATTACCTCTACTTCAAACTTCCATGCTCAGATATTTCCTTTGTAGATGCAAGTCCATGACATGTAAGACCATACCATCGTCCTATAGAATTATTTTATTTCCCCTTCTCCAGGGCGATTCTGCCATGTCCTGGAGCACCAGTGGCTCTGTCTGTGGTGCAAATAGTTCTCCAGGGTCATTTTCCTTGACTTCATGAATCACATCTTAAATTATATTTCAGTTCACCCGAGTTTAGGCTTGCATATTAGGTGATCTGGATTTTAACAAAACCTGATGACAGCAAAGAGAGACAATTAAAAATTCTTGGTTTGCTGGTATTATCAAGTGGGAAGGGAATAGGGAGAAGATTAGGAACTTGTTTTGCAGTTGTATTATTTATTTGTGAATATGTTCTTGATGTGATCACTTCTTCCCTAGATAACTTCACAAACATTGGGAGACAGATAATCTGACAACAAGGGATGCATGTACAATATCCCATGATAAAATTAAAAGTATTTTGGAATTCCTCAAACATAAATGTAAAGTATTTGATACGATTTCATGTGATTTCCAATCTGGAAAAGATTACTCGCCCCATTAGTTACAACTATAAACCCTATAAATACTAAGAGACAATTAAAGAATTCACAAAGGTGGAAAGAGTAAACCAGTTGGTGAACCCAGAACTGGAGAATCAACATAGTGACCAAAAACCTTAAAACCCGCTTCACTTCAGCTTAGTGTAGAAGAGGATCCAGGTAATCTCAAATAGAAAGGAAAAGGCAAATAATAATAATAATAGAAACAAAATAAAAACAGAAAGTTACAAATCAAAAGTAAATGAAGAGGCAATCTTAGAACATTATGAAGGAAAAAAGAACATAAAATATAAATGTATAGGTAACTCACGCAAGAACCCTCTTCACCTCACATGTTTCATGTGTTATAACTGAAATGAGAATTATAAAGCCATCTAAACTCAAGATTATTGTAATTTAGAAATTAGGATACTAAAGGAAACTAAAAGGAAATAAGTTCTCCACATTTCACTCAAAGTACAAAAATCAGTACAGGTACTAATAAGTCATCTTTATATTATAGTTCGTAATACCAAGAAAAAGACTAGAAAAGCTCCATGAAGTGATACAATAAATAACTGTGTAAATTAATCGAGATAATATCCTAAAAAATATGCAAAAGACTTACAAAAAAAAAGCAAAATTAGAGAAAGAAAAAATGACAAGCAGAGAAAAAAAAATACTTTGGTAGACTTAAGCCCAGATATATTCATGTTGATAATTCTTTTAAATGTAAATTGACTTAATATCCCAGCTAAAAGTCAGAGACCAGAAGAATAGACTAAAAAAATCATAGCTCAACTATATGCTATTTACATGAAACTTACTTCACCTTTAGTAGTACACATAGGTCAAAAGCAAAACTATGAAAAAAGATATGCCATACAAATATTAATTCATTAATAAAAAAAGCAGACATAGGTATACTTATGTGAGAAGGACCAGATTTTAGAGGAAAAAAAAAATCTATTAGAGACAAAGACAAACATTAGGAAATTATAAAAAATTAATCCATAAAGAAGACACAATTTGGTACTTGTGTATGCATGAAACTTCAAGCCATAACTGATAGAATTTAAAAGAAAAACAGACCAAACCACAAGTATACATTGGGACTTGAACAGCCAACTCTTAGTAACTATTTGATTTTCTCCAAAAAGAAATGGGGCCTGATGTTCTCTTTGTTAAAAGTTTCTCCTTGTACTAGGAAGCCATGATGAAGTCACATCTTAGCTTTTTCTCTTCATCATAACTAATCATAGTTCCTATAGCTTTTTCAGATAGACAATTTATTCAACTGTCTGGTTAAGCTTGGGATTAAATCAAGTGGAAAGGCACTAAATTTAAAATATGACTGTATCGATTTGATTTAAATTGGTAATTTTTATTCATGGTTCTGTTGATATGATGGCTCAGAAATACTTCCTTGGAATCCGCCTAATTTATAGTCATTAATAATTTTTGGCAGGTAAACCAGATATGGAAAATGTAATCACAAATTGAAGGGAAATATACCTGTTATTATTCAAACGTAAAGTTACCCTTGAGTTTTAATTATTGTTTCAAAATTCTGATGTTATTATCAAATATTTGTGGAACACACAGAACAAACTCTTTCTTAAGAATGTTTTGTGGTTTCTTAAATGCTAGTCACAGATATTAAATATTTATTCACCAGTTATTTAAATTAAGGTAGGGCGGATCTGATCACTACATGATTGATACCTTATCTGTTTATCATATTCCTTTTTTAATTATTATTATTATTTTTTTTAGAGACAGAGTCTCACTTTGTCACCCTCGGTAAGGTGCTGTGACGTCACAGTTCACAGCAACCTCCAGCTCTTGGGCTTAGGGGATTCTCTTGCCTCAGCCTCCGGAGTAGCCTATTTATGATATTTTGAATGTTCCCCTATACAACTGGAAAATCATCTTGCATAAAAAATCATAGTGAATATAGACTCCAATGTAACATATAATGAGATTTCATGGCGTCACGGTGGTTAAAGTCAGTGAATGTGATCCCTAATACTGATGTGTACCCAGAATGACAATTCTTGCTTACAGTAGTAGAAACTGGTATTTCACTGATTTCAATTTATCAATGGGGATGTTTTTAGGAGGTGGGTCCAATTTACCAATTTTTTCAATTTTTATTTCCAGCAATGGAGATGTTTTTAGGAGGTGGGTCCTGGTAAACATGTTCTTAAAATGTCATCTACATATTTGGATTCAGTGGTTGCTGATAAATTTTGTACTCACATGATTTTATACTCATTCACACATTTATCCCTGGTAAGGGTGGCGTACTCCATAGTCACACACTTGCAGGTAGTATTTCCCTGGCATGAGCATCATTGTACTGGTCCTGGTCAGAACATCCTGCTTTGTGTACTTTGTGAAGTCAAACATTTGTTGACTTTTCACCGCTTTGATTCTAAAACTGCTTCTTTTGTCCTCTGCCCAATGCTGAAACACTTGCTGCAGGAAAAAAAAGAGGAAACTTTTTATGAAGGATGAAACCTAAGAAAGATATGAGCTTTGTTCTCCAATAAAATTTTTTCTTCCTCTTTCAATAGTTTATAACTCTTTCTTTGTAAATATCACCGTAGCACAATGTGGTATACAACAGTCATGAGCAGGTGTGCGATGAATCTGAATATAAAATCTGGTTGCACTACTAATAGTGGTCTGACTCGACTCGGGGCAAAACTCTCTCGTCTTTAAAATAAGAACACCAATCATGAAACACTATTTTGATATGCAACTCACCAAAGCAAAAGCTGCTGCCAGTTAAAGTTTGCCTCAATTCCTTGTTATTTATAATACTGTTATATTTAATAAGATAACTTTTAGACTTCATTACACATGAACTCTTACCATATATAATTATGCATACATAAAATAAAACATGTAAGATAAATAAAGTTGTTAAACTATCTGTGCAACTTCTTTCCTTTCATCCTCTGACTTTTCTGAATCACCTTTGACTCAGGATTCATACATATCTGTTTCCTTCGCCCTAATACACTTCTGTGGGTCATCAGAAACATTGATTGGTGATGCAGTTTTGTTTTGTTTTTGCAGTTGTGGCTGGACCAGGCTTGAACCCGCCACCCCCAGTACATGGGGCCACGCCCTACTCCTTGAGTCATAGGCACAGCCCTAAAGTAATGCAGCATTTATAAACATAAACACATAAAAGAACCTAAAGGTCTGGGTGCTAGGGTGTTATGCTCCACATCCAACCTGCTTTTGATTCCTGTTCTTAAAAAGTTCCTTAGTATTTCTCAATCATCATATTTCTCTTTTTACTTCCACAAGCATTCAGTTTTGGAGACATACAAGTGTATTCCCAATAGTGGTCTGTCTTGGGGCAAAACTCTCTCACCTTTAAAATAAGAACACCAATCAGGACACACTATTTTCATATGCAACTCACTAAAGCAAAAGATGCTGACAGTTAAAATTTGCCTCAATTCCTTGTTATTTATAATACTAATACATTTAATAAGACAACTTTAGACTTCATTACACATGAACTCCATGATAATGTCCTTAGACATTATCCCTCAAACTTCCGACACTCAATTTGAAGTTCTTCTAATTTTTTTTTTTTATGTTTTTGCATGTACAGACAATGGCGAAGTATCATTTGTTTCAAAGTATCAATTTAGCAAACAAAAATTATGAGACAGCATGTTTGTACAGAATATGCAGTCAGCAAGGATTAAACCGTGAAATAAAAGTGTGTCTTCGAATTGATGAATTATGATAACACTCGTACAGACTGTATTTAAAAGATAATGTATGGTTGATTTGTATAAAGCATGAAAAGCGCTAGCATCATTCACCTCACTTTGCCAGTTTATTATACATGTATTAAGTCTCCACGTATAAATTCTACATCTTTACAGAGGAAGGATTATGAACCACACATCTTTATACCTGTTGTGTTTTTAATTAAAGCGTGTCTCTGCTTTCTAAAAAAGGAAAACATAATTTTAAAGCAGTTTCGAGGTAAATCGATTTTAGTTATTTATTGCTTTCTGGAAGTATAATATATCTTCTTCAATATTTCAAACCACTTATCAAGTTCAAGTCAGCTTTCTCTTCTCAGATGGAAAGGCATCTGTGGGAGAAATCTTTCTTCCCTAGGGAACTTATCATAGCTTGCTAGGTGGCTGCAGCTAGTATGATGTAATTAATTAAAAGATGACAATAAATAGTTAAAGATTACAAGTCCTTTTAATACCCTAACTTCATCCTCTCTCCTGACTGGCTCGCCAAGTCTGATACCAGTGTTTTAGGTTCTTGGTCTCCACATTTTGAAGAATGAATCTACAGACCACAGTATCAGTGGTAAGACAGGGTTTATTCACAGAAACAAAAATTACAACTTACGGGCAGTGCCCGTGGCTCAGTGAGTGGGGCACCAGCCCCATACACTGAGGGTGGCAGGTTCAGGTCCAGGTCCAGGCCCAGCCACGCCAAACTGCAACAAAAAAATAGCTGGGTGTTGTGGCAGTGCCTGTAGTCCCAGCTACCCGGGAGGCTGAGGCAAGAGAATTGCCTAAGCCCAGGAACTGGAGGTAGTTGTGAGCTGTGTGACACCACGTCATGTCACTCCACTGGGGGTGACAAAGTGAGGCTCTGTCTCTACAAAAACAAAAACAAAAACAAATACAAATATCAACTTATAAAAAAACCAAAGCTCCTGGCAGAGAGAACCCAACAGGGAACAAGTTCTCCTGCTACCTCTTTGAGGTCTGTACTCCAGCTCTCTGCTGAGGGGTATATATAGTCACAGGGGGTTGTTTTTGCCAGAATTCAAAGTTGACTTTTAGGGCTGGTCTTTGTCAGTTACAGCCAGTTGTCCAATCAGCAGCAAGGTGCCAGAACTCTCAGGTCCTGGAAACTCACAAGAGGAGACAGCAAGGTGCCTTCAGTTAAATTGACCAGCCAGAACTGAACAGGGAGGAGACAGCACAGCACCAGTGTCTTCCCAGCAGGTGTCCGGCCCTTCAGCAAGCTGATTCCTCCTGCCACCTAGGCATCAACACCCCAGGGCTAAGGAAGTAGATCGTAGTGACACCTGTCCCACATCACTTTCATGTATATATAGAGAACATAACTTTTCAGCTTATAATAAGTTTATTCAGATGTGACCCCATTGTAATTGAGTATCACTTGTTCACTATTAAAACGTCAAAAAATCATGAGTTGAACTATCTCAAATAGGGACGACTGTAACTGTGTCTGGACATCAGTACATCCTGTCTAGGTGATATTTACCTAATTCATTCGTTATTAAGTAATTAGTGTGGACCAGCTCCAGCACACCTGAGAGATTAGACAGCAGGCAGAAATGAATCACAGAGTAATGTCAGACAGCTTGAGATCCGACAACTCTAAACAGGGCTAAGCTTTAGAGTTCCCTGATTTCTAGCAGGAGCAAAGATCAATAACCTCACAGCAGCACTAGTTTAGAAAGTCTATTCATCTTTTCTTTCCTAACATGCATTTCACATTTCAAGTAGTGATCAAAATAGAGACCCATCTGTATCATTGCAGTAGTTGCTGGAATTACTCAAGAGAGAAAATGTGTAGCATCAGTGAAACCAATCAATCTCACTGCAAGTCAGCACACCACCCTTGTAGAAGGACTGGGGCACCTCATTCGTATTATGATGTGTAACTTTGCATTAGCCCCTGGTAGGTTGAGCAATTCAGAATTTTCAGGCTCGTTGGTTCCAATGAACTATTAATATTTGCTGCCCTTCTCCGTAAACAACTTCTTTATCCTTTATCATTATCCTGAACACCTTGGAAAGCATACAGTTTCTCCCTGCCTCAGAAGGGGAGTTTATTTTATTGGTTTTTCCTTTTCTTGACCCCAAACATAAAATGAATCACTCTTCTGAGGATGAAAGACTATATATATCTGTAAAAATACTTGAGCTCTTTTGAGAAGATTTGTGTATTATTTTGTTTGTAAATTATACAGTAACACTATAGAGACTAAGCAGAATTAAAATTTCGTTAAACGATTATAAGCTTAGATTTGTTTTTTCCACTTTAACTGAGTTCCTTTCGACTGTTCTAATAATTCATTAATTGAATTTTTCATTCCTTTCAATAACTTTAGTGTATCCTGCTATATGTTAGAAAAACAAATATGTTTTCAAATTTGAGTATCGTCCCTGAGTTTAGAAGTATCTATTTTTCTTTTTTCAAAAAAAGAAAAATTCTTTCTGTTAGGTATCAAGGGTATTGTCCAAACGTGCACTCCAGAGAACCACTCTTCCCAGCACAACTATTGAACATAATTATTTTAGCCTAATTATTGAAAAAGAAATTTCTCCAAAAAATAAAACCTTAACTTTTCCCCAAGAGGTCATTGAAGAATCCCTAACCACAAATTAACCAGGATCCAACAAAAACTCAAGAAAAATAAGTCACAGTAGTGACAGAAAACAATAGTTAAATCCAGTCTTTGGGTATAATTTAAAATCCTGTTTTAACTCTTCAGTCTCCTTTGATTGCAACTATAAATGGTATTAATTTCCTGGGTTTTTTGTTTGTTTTTTACAGTTTTTGGCTGGAGCTTGGTTTGAACCTACCACCTCCAGTATATGGAGCCAGTGCCCTGCATCTCTGAGCCACTGGCACTGCCCAAGCTCCAGTTGTTTTTTTTTTTTTTAAGATTCAATAGACATAAAGATTCTTTAACTTCAACCTAATTGACACTAGCTTCAAATTAATAAAAATTAATATAAAGAATAAAGCTTTTTTTAATTAAATCATGGTTGTGTACAGAAATGCAACCATGGGGTACAATGTGCTGGTTTTGTATACAATTTGAAATATTTTCATCAAACTGGTTGACATAGCTTTCACGGCATTTTCTTCGTTATTGTGTGCAGGCATGCATATTCTACATTTAGTAGGTTTCACCTGTACCTTCTAAGATGCACCATAAGTTTGGACCCACCAATTACGCATTACTCTCCCTCTGCCCATCCTCCCCTCTCCCCACCCCTCCCCTCCCCTCCCCTCCCTTGTCCCTTTCCCTATATTCTTGTGCTGTAAGAATTCTTGTATTCTTGGTTTCACAGTAGAGCTGAGTACATTGGATACTTTTTCTTCCATTCTTGGGATATTTTTCTAAGAAGAATATTTTCCAGCTCCATCCTTGTAAGCATGAAAGAAGTAAAGGCTGCTTAAGGCTGCATAATATTCCGTGGTGTACATATGCCACAATTTATTAATCCATTCATGGGTCGATGGGCACTTGGGCTTTTTCCATGACTTAGCAATTATGAATTGGGCTGCAGTAAACATTCTGATACAGATATCTTTGTTATAATGTGATTTTTGGTCTTCTGGATATATTCCTAGAAGAAGAATTATAGGATTGAATGGCAGTTCTATTTTTAGATTTCTAAGTATTCTCCAGAAGAAACAAACTTTTAAAAAATATTTTACTAAAATTCTGAGTGAAGCAGATTCTGTAGGTATAATATTGGGTGAGTCTCCCCCCCAAAAAACCAGTTAAACACTTGCTGTTGCATTTGAGTTTTCACACGTTCAATTTCAGGTTTCTGGTAAATTTAGAGACCACATTAGGGCTTTGTACTTAGGTTTTTGTCCACTGCACTCTCACCTCGTGAATAAAAAAGTTATTTTGTTTTTATGAAGTTGAATTAACTACTCTAATTTGGGGAGATTTCTGATTAATAACGTCTGTGTGAGTCATAGTTTTGCCAAATCCAAATTCACTTACTCTCCTACTTGGACCAGACTGGTGTCAGGGCCATCGTCTACACCTGACTGTCAGAAGTTTCTTGTAATTTGGACCCAGAGTGGGTAGCTGCTTCTTATTAATGAGTAATCTGGGGCCCGCTGATAGTGGAGACTGTCATTTGCTTTGCATTTCCTGAAAGCTCTATGTGGGTCCACAGCCGGGTTTTGTTTCTCTCACTCTCAAGAGTTTCTGGTTTCTTTACACCTGGACTCTAACCTCAGTCTAACTGGGGCTCTATCTGCTTCTCTTTCCTGGTTTTCTTTTTTTCATCTTTTCTCATGAAAGCCAGGAAACAGTTTCTATTTCATCACATCTCATTTGCTCCATCTTTCTAAAATATTATGTCAGTTAGACTTTTGTTAAGCTATGATTTCAGTAGCAGGGGTCTGTACCCAGCACTTCAATTCTGATATAAGACAAAACCACCTGCTTCTTTTCTAACTTACGTTTACATTCTATAAACACAGAATTTTCATCTAAATTTGAACTTTAGATGGTGAATAATTTTTCACAAATATTAAGAGAGGCATATTTATAGTAAAGAAATCATTCATTGCTTATCTGAAATTCAAATTTAACTGAACAAGCTTGTATTTTTATTTGCTGCAATTGGCAATCCATTCATCTCCCAAGAGCTAGAACCCAGAATCTGGAAATACTAAATTGATAAGCACAGCTTTTCTTTACGGATATTCCAATTGAGAACTTCAAGACATGCTAGATTCCCATTGATTTCAGAAACAAAAAATGAATTCATGAAAGTCATCAAGTCATATACATCTTAGTTTCTTATGACTGTTATGATACATTAGTACAAACTTGGGTGGCAGAAATGTATCCAATCATAGTGTTGGGGACTACGCGTCAAAAGTCCAAATTCAATGTCTGAAGACCATGTTTCCTTGGAGGCTCAGGAAGGGAGTCCTTTCTCACCTTTTCTGCCTTGTCATGATTCCTGGCTTTCCTGGATTGCAGCTACATTACTCCAACTCTATCTCCTTGGTCAAATTGACTTATTGTCATCTGTGTGAAGTCTCCCTCAGTCTTCCTCTTAAAAGACTTAAAAGATGTATCATTACATCTAAGCCCCAAACAGGAATATTTCTATTAATATTAATAGAAATTAATTTCTATTAATTTCTGTTAATATTTCTATTTCTAGATTCTTAACGGAGTCATATTGGCAAACTGTTTACCTAATAAGACAACATTCACAGTTTTCAGAATTAAGATGTAGACCCCTTGAAGGAGCATTATTCAATCTACCATATTATAATTTTACAGAATTTTCAAACCTTCAGTTGGAAGAAATAGTTTAAATGTGAGGGAGGCATATAGGACCTTGCAGCTATTGTTAAACTGTAGCATCAAAGATGAATAGTCTGTGAATCACAACCTGTAGGATTGGAATCCCTATGGGTTCAGTTTGGGAATAGATAGTGATGTAAACTTTCCAGCATCATGTGGCACACTAACTATAGGAGAAATATATAATTTCCAAAAACAGGTTGGATGAAATGGGCTTGTGCTTTAGTCTGGATTCTACATGCTGGATGTTTAATTTCAGAAACCATACTAACTCTACTAGCTTCTGTTTTCACCTCTGTAATAGGATGCTGGCAATAACACCTAGATTATATAGTTTTTGATAAGAGTAAGTGAATTAATTAATGCAAAGTGCTTAGCACTGAACCTAGCTTATAGAACATGCTCAAGATACATTAGCTGCTTTATCAGAATTAATAGCATTACTGCTATTGCTGTTATTACTCTGAACTATTGTAGATTAGGGATCACAAAAGAGAGCATTTTAATGAGGTTTCATTGAAACGGTCCAAGTTCCTGACAGCTGGTAACAAATTCATAGCATATTAGCATGGCCTATAAGTAAGGCATTTAAATGCTTCAACGTTATAGCCCATGTGTTCACATTAATTACAGTACAGCAGATAAAGAAAGATATTTTTGAAGTTTAATTTCAATATAAAAATGTGGTTATTACACCAAGTTTCATCTCATGATACTGGCTTAACATAAATGCTCGTAAAGAGAAAAACCCTTAAACAAAATCCTGAAATAGGAAATGTTTCACATATACCATGCCACACAAAAAATATAATTTACATACTAGAACATGTTAAATTTATTAAGAAACTAGAAATGAATTTATAAAAATATTTTTTTTCCATTCTGAATCTTCAAATATTAGTGGCAATATAAATTAACCTGTTTATCAATAGGATCCCTAAGCTAGAATACTTTCAGAGCATGTGGATTTAACACAGCATATATGTTAACACATTTGAATTCTTTCAATCTTATTTCAATGTACATAAATTCATATCTCTTGTTAAATATGTCCAAAAATGAGATTTTTAAAAATAGAACATTTCTATAGTTATTGAAAAGTACATTACATTAGGTTGATTTCATGACCCCATCTAACTCACACAAATTCTGCCAGATAAATTTTGCTGCATTACTTTAGGTAATACAACTAAACAATGCAAATAATGTTGCATATTTCATGCTTAAAATTTATATAGGCTTCTCTAGATAAATTTATAAAATAACACATCTCTGGGAAGCTAATGTAACACATTAAATATTTCATCCTAAGTACGCTTACTAAATTTTTTATAAAAATGGCCACGTTTGCTGTTGGCTTTGGCTGCCATAAGAAATTACCACACAGACTTGGGGGCTTCAACACAGACACTTATTTTCTGAGCGTTCAGGAGGCTGGCAGGGCTGCTTGCTCCCGAGGCCTCACCCCTTGGCTAGCAAGCTGGTCACCTTCTCATTGTGTCCTCTGCTCTGCTGGTACCTCTTCCTCTCCTTTTGAATTAGGACCCCATCCTTATGACCTCTTTTAACCTCAGTTATCTCATTAAAGGCTTAATCTCCCCCAAAAAGTCACATTGTAGGGGTGGGGTGAGGAGGTGTGGTGTAGCCGTTAGAGTTTCAACCTGTGAATTTTGGAGGAAACATATTGTAGAAAGTTACCAAAGAAATGTTTTAAAAGGTTAAAGTTATTATGTGAAAGTTGACTTACCTGAGTAACTTACAACAGGAGTGATGTAAATTATAGTGTTCCTTATTGCTGGGTACTGAGTACAGAGAGGTGTGTGTTTTAGAGCCATGGTGGTCAGGAGAGGCCATGTGGCTGGTTCCATTCAGAGTGGACAAGAGATACTAGAGACATCATTTTTCTTCTTCTCCCTGCAAAAGCAGCACTCCAGAGAGCATCTGGGGCCTGTCCTGGATGATGTGGAATAGAGCTCCCCAGTGAACCAGTAATGAACATTCCACACAGACCAGAAATACTCTTTTATTTATTGAAATGTTAAGAGTTGCTATTACCAAAGCATAATCTGTTTCATCTTCTCCTATTCAGGGCTATTTAGTGCCTGTGGACATAAATAGGCTTTAGTGGGGAAGTCTAAATCTACCGATTCTGGTGAAGTATATTCACACTAGTAAATATGATTACATAAAAGGAATTTAGTTGAGTTCTATATTTGTTGCTATCGTGAAGTACAGATTTTGAAATAAAAAAAAACACATTGGGAACATAAAGACGATGAGCAGTTGCCAATAGGAAACAAATATTGGAAAGTAAGAATAGCTCAAAGGAAAATGCTTTCAGACAACTTAAATCTCATCATTCTTCTTATGCCACTATAATCGCAACTTTTGTATCCCATCAACTTATGGTTTTGTCTTCAAAACTAATGGAAAAATTGGTTGAACTAATGTACACAGTTATGATTCAATAAAAAAAAAAGAACAAAAAAACTAATGGAAAAAAAAATGAGAGAGATTTTCAGAAATATCTGGCATTTGTGACATCTGTCCCCAGTATCTGATTTCCTATAAAGTTTTTTTTCTGTATCCTTCTTCACATTCTTTCCTTCAGACTCAATTAATTATTAGAATTTTAACTAGAATTGTTTTCCCAATATTAAAACATAAGTTAAAGGAATAATATAAAATTTGTAATTATGTTGATGATAATCATAGTCATAGATAAGTATGTTCTAAATTATTACATTCTAAAATTTCAGAGAGTGATTAATTAACAAGGTATTTTCTGCATTGCTTAAGCCAAAAATTGTAATGTGAACTTTAATGTCTCATACTAAGACATATCTGTGGCTGTGTAGACCAAAAAAGAAATAATTTTGCAAACCTGAAAAATAACGTTTTGTGGTTAGTATATTTGGATGTTGGGGAAATTCAGTGATAATTGTCTCTCCTAAACATTCTCTCTTGATGTTATTTGGTATCTCTATGCTAAACGCATCCTTGAAAAGGAATAGAACTTTCTAACTTGACGTGTCTAATCAACAGTCACAAGTCAATTATGTGTTGTCTGCTTCTCAGATACATGACATGTTATTTTTGAGTAACAATTCCTGCCTGGCAACAATGGGACTTGACTCTAACTGCTGAGCTTCCAAATTTAACCCCTATCAGCCAATAAAGTAAGGGTAATTTCCCAGTGATAACGAAGTAAAGAAAGTCAGCAACTACCCTGAGCAACCTCGCTACTTGCGTAAGTGTTTTCTCATTTATGATGTCTAAAATTCTTCTCCCCAAAACTGCTTAGACCTGATGTAGTCTATTATCTTCTTATGAGTTCCTTTATTAAGAAGTTAATATACTTTGACATGTGCTCAAGATCAATTTTTTAAAAAAAATTGTCCTCTAATAAACCATAACCCACACACTCCATCAAGTGATGCTATCGCCCTCAAACACGAAGAGAATGAAATGAAGTTGTCAAGAGTAGAAATCATTTCACTACACCACATTCATCACTTATCCACAAAGCTATAATTATGTGTTCAAAATTACATCCTTTCCTGCAGTTTCAAAAGAAAAAGTGTTCCTTCTATTCTGGGCTTGTCCCTGTGCTTGTTTTCTCAATCCTTTCTTACTTTAGTGCCTGTGAATACTTGTTATCTTCCAGAATACAGATCATTTACTGCCTGGGTTTACCTTCACCTTTTAGCTTTTCAACACATTCAGGCCATTCTCATACTTACATACATAAAGAAGAAAATAACAATTTAAAAACTCCATAAGTCTTCATATCCCTCCAGCTCTCACATTATTTCATTCCTTCATTTTGAATTTTAATTCATCAAAATAAAATAATTTCTTGAAGTGTAGCATTCATAGGAAGAATAGACAAGGCAGTTCTATTTAAAATTTTTTCAGTGATTATAACAGTAATTAACAAGCTGACTGGCTGACTAAATAAATAAACTAAGCCTACCTATTTAGAAATCAAGATTTACCCTCAAAATGAAAAAATAAAATTATTTTTAGTGAGTCTATTATGAATGAACATAATTTTATATATTTGAAATGACTAAAGTTTGAAGCTTTTAAAATCTGAAAATCATGAATAATTAAATAAAATAATTTTATAATATTAATTTGAATTTGTTATCTCCCCATAGGGAGAAACTAATTACCTATACATAGCTGATAACTTAAAATGGAAATGAAGGTGTCTGAAACTTATACATCCATTCCTAAAAGGCTTACTTAGAATTGTTTTCATTAGTTAAATAATCATGTAATTATAAATGACTTTCTTTCTCACATAGCTCAACATTTAGATAAGAGGCACACCAGCACACATATGAAGAGTAAGGCACATAAACAATAATTACAAAAGCTCTGAGTGCTCAATTTGTCACTGTTTGTGGTCATTGTTATTGACTGTGAAGGTGGAAGACCCAGTCAACTGAAAGTGATCATCCAGATGTTTGACCTTATGTAAATTCCTATATGACTGATGTAAATCCCTAACGTCTTCAGATTTTCAACTGAATGCTTTCTTGTTAGATACATACAAATTTCTCCAAAATCAAGTGATGTTAACAAAAATATATTACATATTTTTGAGAAAAGAATAGAAGCAGTAAAGCTTCCTATAGAGAATTCCAGTGTAATTCACATACAAATTCCAACATACATGGAAATGTTTAAAAATAAAAAAGTAATATACCATATTTTTATTTGAGACAGTCTCACTATGTTATCCTTGGTAGAGTGCTGTAGCATCACAGCTGACAGCAACCTCATACTCTTAGGCTTTAGCGATTCTCTTGCCTCAGCCTCCCAAGTGGCTGGGATAACAGGCATCTGCCACAACACCCAGCTGTTTTGTTGTTGTTGTTGAAGTAGTCATTGTGTTTTAGCAGGAGGAGGCTGGGTTCAAAGACACAGTCCCGGTGTATGTGGCTGGCGTGCTAACCACTGAACTATGGGTGCTGAGCCTATGCCATTTGTTTAAGTAAAGTAATGTGAAGCTAATTTATAGTTTCATATGAAGGCTAAAACCCAATTATAGCATAGGATTACAGGGAAAGGGGAAAGGGAGGGGAGGGGAGGGGGGAGTATGGGTGGAGGGAGGACAATTGGTGGGATCACACCTACGGTGCATCTTAGCAGGGTACTGGTGAAACTTATTAAATGTAGAGTATCAATGTCTTTATATAGTGATCAAGAAAATGCCATGAAGGCTATCTGTAACAGTAC
>CAUYON010025848.1:0-12837 GCA_963573935.1 Arctocebus calabarensis | reverse complement strand
GTTAACATAGCCTTCACGGCATTTTCTTAGTTATTGTGTTCAGACATTTATGTTCTACACCTAGTAAATTTCACATGTACCTTTGTAAGATGTACCCACCCATTACCCTCCTTCTACTCATTGTCTCCCCTCTCCTCTATTTCCCCTTTCCCCTTTTTCTTGGGCCATAATTGGGTTATAACTTTCGTACTCTACTCATAGGCGTATTACACAACTAAAAATATTATTTTTAAAGAACAAAGGATAGTTCCTAGCACTGAGTAAACTTACGTGGTTTACTGTGTAAGTGCTGATGAAGTAGCTTCTCTCTGGACAAACTGTCAACAAGTTCCCCAGTTTTATTAACCATATTCCACACCTCACTCCCAAAGACACTGGGTGCCACCATGGACAGAGCTCACTGGAGTTGATACTTTCCATGGTATTCTCTCTTCACCTAGTACAGATTCTACATAAATTCACTGAAGAGGGTTAAACTGTGCAGATTGTTAAATAATTTCTATATTACCCTAGATAAACACTTCTTCAGATTCTGAGATTGTAGCTTTCATTTCTGTGTATGTGTTTTTCAGTTATTAATTCTCCATTTGCTTTTTGACTTCCAAAAATCATCAGAAATATTTTGCCTCTCTTTTCTTTCTCTCTCCTATGCATGGTATTCCTCGTGGATCTATAAAATTTGTATTCATATGCCTTCAACGTATTAGTGAATAGTACTTTCAAACCACCATATTTACATAGAAATCAGTGTGTGTCATATTTTTTGTCCTTTTTCAAAATCTTCTCAAGATCAAGAGTGGGAAAAGATACCTGTTTGTTTAGATATATGTGATATGTGTGCTAATGTGTATGCATTTGTAGGGTTTATATCAGTTGTGGAGTCCTAGGAATTCCATCAGGAATACCTGTCAAGGAAGAGGTTACCATAGTGATGAGTTGACTGGGCTCCAAAACATTTCTCATATTCCACTTTCATTGGGTTTATCAAATGAAAAAAAAAAGTTATTGAAAGAAATTATCATGTGTCACCTTTTTGGTAACCAAAAGAACAAAAATTGCAAAAAAAAAAAAAGAGAGAGAGAGAGAGAATGAGCAAAAGTAGTAATAGAACATTTACTGAGGACGTGTCTCAGTCATGTAAAAGATGCACAGTTCGTCTCCAGGAGTATAAACCACTCCTTTGCTGTAACCAAGCATGTGAATGGATACAAGTTTAAATCTATTAATTTGTACAGTGGATATTTCAGGATGAATAAATAAAACAGAAAAAACAGTCCAGAAAAGAACCAAAATCTAAGGGAGTAAAAAGTTATGTGTATTCTACCCTTCAGAATAGAAAGGAAAACTAAAGGCCATTTGAAAATGTCCTGTTCCTATTAAAAAATCTAAAATAATGACTATTAAACTTGGTAAACATTTTAAACTATTATTATGTGCCATGTTTTATTTTTCACTTGTTATGCTCAGCCTTTCTTTTCAGTAAAACTTTCCATTAAAAATCTCTGCTAGTCAGTTTTGGAGCTATTCCATAAAACAGAGGGTGGTGGTATAAATAAGGGAAGGAAAAACAGGCGTAGGCACTGGGATGCATTGCAGGCGAGAAAGGAAGAGGACTCCATGCTGGTCTAGGCTTGCTTGGAGAAATGTACCGGTTCAGGGGCACTCAGAACTGTGCAATTTTCCAATGTTATACTTTCCAAGGATGAGGTACTAGTTTCTATACGATGTCAGCAAAAATGAAACATCTGCAGGAACAAATTCTAAGAAGATATTATTAAAATCCTTAAAATATGAGTTTTTATTCCTCTATCTTCTGAAAATAGTGAGTCAGCTTTCAATAGCAATGTGTACAGGTCAGCAGGTGCTCCCTTGATTTTAATGGATTAATTTGCAAGAGAAAAGTGCACAGTATCTGAAATGAGTTTAGCACATAATTTTCCTTTTACTCTGAGTCCCTTATGAGACAAGGAATAGTAAACAATAGCTTAGATATGCTGGCCCTGATTAGACACAAATTTTAAAAGCCTTTTCTCAGAGTCTGTCCTGGGGTTGTTTATGTCACTGTTTTAAAAGGGAAAGGGGAACACAGAGCACAGTTGAGCTGTGATGTCACTGAACGAACACTAGAGTCATCTTCCCACCTTCTCATTGTTCAAACCAAGAAACAAAATATAAAAATTTGCATAGCAAAAGTAGGTGAGTTTATTGATAAAATCTCTCCAACTTTAAGTGAAGTATTTTTCAAACTAGAGTTCACAGCCAAATAGTGAATTATGAAATCAATTTAGTGACTTGGCACCAGAATTTTATTTTAATAAAATAGACTTGAATTAAGTCAAATAGCAACTAAAATGAAACTAGAATAGAAACACAACATGTAAAATATGGCTTAGTACTATTTCTTAAAATTTTGTTTCAGTTGTGAATATTCATGAAATATGTGTAATACATCTAATGTAAATTTACTGTGGATTGTAGCTCAAATTGTTAGAAAAACACTCAAGTAATTATAAAATATAAGGTGGATTCACAAAAATCATAGACTAATGCACATTTAGACCTCTGAAACATCAATGTGAGCAAAAGAAACGGTATCGGCAAAGATTTATAGTCTTCCCTAGAAGGAAGAGAGACTCTTCCACTGGGATGGAGAGTCCACAGGGACAAGGTTTGTGTTTGCCACTGGTGAATCCACAAAACATAGCTTAATACTTGGTTCATTTCAAGGGCTCAGCAAATACTGTATAATTTAATTTATAACTAAATAAATTTAAGATTAATTGCCTCCCTGGGTATCAGACCTTTATGACATTCATGAGGGAACTAAAATCTTGTCATTCCTCCCACGACGTAGTGGAAACTACTTTTGCCTTAAACAGGTATCTCTTTCCACGGGTAGCATTTGACACATATTAAATCCCTCTGGGGCCATTGAGGTGGGAGAAGTGTATCAACTCAGCAGCTGGCTGGGGCAGACGTTGTACTTTTTACATATAATCTCTCTCTCTCTTTTCTCTTCTAAGTTAAAAAGTAGAAATGCTTCAAATGGTACAGATAAATAATTAAAGGATAATTTTAAAGGTGAAATTATTATTTTTATACCCATAAAAATGAACATTGTGAAGATTTCCATTAAATTATTCATTAATGATGGAACCAGTGAGACATTAAAAACCTGGTCAAAAGAGATACCTAAAAGTAGACACAAATAAAAGCAATCAAGAAGGCTAAAGTGAACTGCCTTTTGAATAGATATTTGTAGGTAGTAAGGGAAAAGAGAGAGATTAATTGTGTATCTAAGAGGCTAAATTTCATTTGGACTATTTTCAAGTGTTTTGCAATTTACAGAGTTTTTATGTTATTTTTTAGAAGAATGGTTTTATTTGTGGACAATGAAACATAACAAGATATTTTTCATGATGTTATGCAAATGACAGATAGATGTAGGTCTCTCTAAACATCACAACAACCTTTTTATGACAATGAGTTATTAGGGTTGCTAGCAACTTGAGGATTTAGATGACAGAACAGCAAAGAGGAATGAAGCAAGGTTAAAGCTGTGATTGAGAAGGTAGCTGTCATTCACAGTCATCAGCGTTTGGGAAGGGTGAGTCATCTGCGTGATTAGGGGAATGGTCATGATTTTGTCTTGTGTTCAGAATTCATTGTGAAGTAGTCTTACTTTTTGTGTGATCCTTCAGGGTCACAGAGTTGCCTTATCTGATGTTAATGTTCTACTAAATTATTTACGTTAAAGAGAAGATCACAGCAGTCTAACTGTGTCTACCAGGCCACTTACCAACACCAAAGCCTAACTGATAGTACCTGCATCGTTCTTAGCTGTCAGGGACTGCTTTTCTCTTTCTCAGTATTTTTGAGTAATGAATTACATGTACACTCCTGGGCTATGTCCTATTTGGTCATAATCTGTTATTATTCATTTATCGTTGCATTTGAATTTCTAATATGTTATTTTAATCATCACTTATTTTCATGAGTAATTTATTTTTCATAATATCCTTGTCTATTGTTAAAATCTAGATTATACTGGCTTACGAAAATAAGTTGCAAACCATTCTTTACTTTGTATATATACCCTTAAGGAATTTGTTTAAATTTATACTCATGAATATATTTTTTAAAGTGTTAATTAAATGGGCTTTGTGAGAATATTTTAAATTGTGCATTGATTTTCCTAAAGAGTCTACAGACCAAAGTTTGGGAGGTGTTGTTTTAGGAAAAACCTCTTCTTTCTTAAGGAAAAATAGAAACAAAGAAAGAAAGAAAAATATGTACAGTTGAATTTAAAGAATCCTTGTCTCAACCTTAGATCTAAAATATAGATGATTCATTATTACTTCTAACCAAAGCCACTGACTTCTATGAAAACTAGAGTTTGTCATTGAGAATTGTCTGTCAAACACTAACATTTTTAACAAATGTGCGAAGTTCATAAAAAGAATAACAAACTTTCTATCCCCACACATATTCTTAAAGTGTAAAAAAACGAGTATATACCAGAACATGATCCAATAAATAGCTTTTCTGTAACATAACAAAAAGTGAAAGTATTTAATATTGAAATTATCCTTAATAATCTATATTCGGTATTCTGTCCTACTTAGAAAATATCTGAACGCCCAATCTTTTTTTTTTATAATTTTATTGAATCATAATTCTGTACATTGGTGCAATCATAGGACACGATTCATATACATTCAGAAATGTTTTGATAGTACTGTTACAGATAGCCTTCATGGCATTTTCTTGATCACTGTATAAAGACATTGATACTCTACATTTAATAAGTTTCACCAGTACCCTGCTAAGATGAACGCCCAATCTTATTTGTTGCATTTATGAAAAAAATCAGAAAGATTTTTCCTAGAAAATCAAAACAATTTAAAGAAAATGCAAAGTAATAAATACGAAATAGCTCTGAGAACAGATAAGAACTTTTCTTTTTATATGCTAAATTAGCGCTCCTCCCAAATATTAAAAATCTGTACAGAATGTACAATATTGTAGGGAATGTAAATTACTATAGTTTTTCCTAACAAGAGAAAACCTAAAAAGATCAGTGAGTAAGGAAAAAATTTAAAAACTATAGTTAAATGACTTTCAAAATAGTTTCTATGGTCATAATTTATTCCGGATTTCAGTGAATGAAAGGAAAAAAGATTTCAATAAATAGATAATAATTATTTTTCAGTAGCATAAAATGACGGAAAACCTCCATTTGTTTTGTAAAGGCACAAAAACCTGATTTCAAAGTCTGATAAAAATGAAGCGCAATTCGCAATTACAAAGGGGGTAAAATCAACCTGAATTTCCATCAACTGAGGAATAGATAAAGAAAATGTGACTAATATAATATAATATATATGTGTATACCATGAAACCCAACTCTGCCATATAAAAGGATAAGTAAAGTGTTTCATGGCAACTTAGATGGAACTGAAAGCTATTCTGCCAAGGACAGTAATGCAAAAATGGAAACCAAATATTCTATGTTCTCACCTCTGAGGAGGACCCAAGCTACAGGTGCATAGGGGCACACAGCGTGTTACAATAGACATTGGAGACTCAGAGTGAGGAGAGAGGGGGGGTGAGGGAAAAAGACTACCTACCAGGTGTGATGAACACTATTTGGTGACTGTGCACATAAAACTCAGACATCATCACTACAAAATTCATCCATATAAACAAACACTACATGTACTTCTCAATCTGTCAAAACATGGAAGAAGGCAAAGAAGACCATGCACAAGCCCTGCCCACCCACATGCTCTGCCTCGCAGCCACCCCAACCTGTGCTTGTGAGTGCCACACCTTGTAGACCTGCTCTTTCCTGCAGAGGCCCTCTGCCCCTGGGTCTGCTCTGCCCTGGGTGCCTGCTCTGCCCAGCATGTGATTTGAGACCCACTGGAGTGCATCAGGGGCCTGCTCCACCTTATAAACCATGGCGCTCTCCCCACTTTGGGACTGGCAGGATGTTCAAATTACACAATCCCCAGCCAAAATGCATGCCAGCACTCACCCCAACCCCAGCCTCTCTCACAGTAAAAGCAAAGGCAATTACCTTTCCCCACTTTCTCAAACCTACTTCTCTAGCGTGCCCGTTAATACACAGAGTTAGAAAATTGTCAATGAGTATTAAAACTAGTAGGTAAAAGTCTGATGAAAAACACATATTTTATAATTATAAAGAGTCTGTCCACAGATTGTGTATCACTTGGAAAGGGACAAATATTAATTTTACAGTGAAAAATATTACCAGATTCTGCCAGCCATAGTGGCTCAAGGCTATAATCCTGGCATTTGGGGAGGCCAAAGAGGGAAGAAGGAGCTTTTCTCCATTTGAGGTCAGGAGTTCAAGGCAATGTTGAATAGCATAGCAAGACCTTGTCTCTGCTAAAATAATAAAAATAAAAAATGAAATAATAACTCTACCAGATGCCAACTTAACCAAATAATCAAGGTCAATATTTCTAGTATGGGACTAATTTACAGCATGTGATCCCTGGTAGTTTGTAAACTGAAACTATGGGTGAAAATATAGTAGATAAACCCAAGTTGAGGGACACGCCACATAATAACTGGCTTGAATTAGGCAAAAATGTAAAGGTCAGGATATACATGCAGAAAAACCTGGACTACATTTACTAATTGAAACAAGACAAAGACAACATGACCACAAAATGCAATGAGTGATCTTTAGTTGGGTCCTCGACTAGATCTCCCCTCCACACACACATACACACAAAAGAAAAGAGCTATAAATCACGTATTAGGGACAATTGATGAAAACTGAACAGTGACTGTATAGTAATAAGTAATTAAGTAATAGTATTGTAGCAATATGAAGTAATAGTACATTTCCTGATTTTAAAAATAACTGTGCCATAGTTATAAAGGAGAAAGTACGCATTCTTAAGACACGTACACTAAAGTACGTGAAGGTACCAGAGCAGGACGTTTCTAATTTGCTCTGAAATGATTCAGATAAAACACACACACAACTGTCTTCTTCCAAGCTCCCCCTACTGGTTGAAAAATACAATTGAGGAAGTGATCCAGAAATAAGATAGAGATGAAGATGGAGATAAAAGAGAGAGTGAGAAAGAGGGAGAAAGAGAAAAAAAGATAGACGTACATTCTGATGGGAGAAATGCAATGGTAAGTGATTCTAGAGATGTAAGGTTTCTGCTTTTACCTTAAGAAGACAAATTTCTAAATGTGGAATAGACAACTTTAAGGAAGTTGTACATGTTTCTGAGACCTAAATGATAGCTGTCTACTGTAGTTTCCCATCCACCATCTTTGCCAGCATGAATTAATATGATTCCTATCCTGTTGTTACAGTTGTTAAATTGGAGTCTTGGGAAGAAGAGAGATTACTGAACATTTTTAGCCATTCTTCGGTTGTGCTTAATATGTATATGTGAAATATATATATAATTTATATATAGTACATTTTACATATAATTAATAGGGCAGTATTTGTAGTAAGAAAAATTTCATGGAAAACAGATGCAAGAGGATTAAAATGAGCTAGGTCAATTCATTCTGCAAATTAAAAACCTTATCTTGGCTAATATATCATGGCTTGTTTTTCTTATGTATACATTATCACTTTAAAATCTTTCTTTTTGATAATGTTTTGCATCTTCCTTATAGAACTGATATTGCTTTCTTAATTTATTAGGTTATAATATTATATATTACTAATAATTCCATCTCTTTAGTGTGAATTTATGAATTCTGCTAATTAATTCGCAACTCTAAATTGTTGAGGTCAGTAAACAGCATGAGAGATTATGAACATCTGGATTGAAAATCTAAGACCTTTGAATCCTTTGAAGACCTTTTTACTTCATGTAAATCTTACTAAATAAGGACCCTAGGCTATTTGCTTAAGTGACATGTCTCAGAACAAATTGCTGGCATATGTATGATAAACTGTTTGTATGCATAAAAGTGCCTGATATTTACTGGAATTAGGAAGACCAGATGTCACATTAACATTTAGCAAGTAAAAGACTACATGAATGATGGTAGAAAATAAATAGTCTATAGGGTTTTAATAGAATGTGTGTACACACAACAGACTTCATAAAACTATTAAATATTGAAATGTATATACTGACCTTGTACCTGCTGGATATATGTAGAATGAATGAACCATAGTAAAAGTCAGTGATTCGTAGACATGGGATGTTTCTTTGTAAATCTCAGAAATGTGTGCTTCCCCAAAGGTATATGGACCAATGTTTCTTAAAGAGTCACAAAAAATGATAATTATAATTCAACAAAGTATGAAAGAAATAGAAAATAATAGGACTACATAAATGTAAAATGAATGTTATTAAATATCTGAGATAAAGATCCATAATACAAATACATCATTCTCTTTATCATTAGATCATTAGAAATTTAAAATTCACCAAGAGTATCAACAATGTTCCATTTGACTAAATTAAGTTAATGTCAACATTTAGATAACATAAAGGTTAGAATAGCTGTGGGGAGATATGGATAACATAAAAGTTAAAAGAATGCAGAATACAGACTAGAGAAGACAAAGGCTTTTATCTAAATTTCATTGCTACGTAAGTTAGCACATAAGTACAAATCTCTTAGCTTCTTTAATACTCAGTTACAAAATAGCTAACTTACAGGTTTGATTTTAATTCATTTTTAAACAGAGTACCTATATAAAAGCTGTTTCTACATTATAGTACCATTTTTATTAGTAAGGATCACATAAATATGGAATTGGAACTAACAATTACAGGTAAATTTACTATATTATGTTAAGATCTTGGACTTGGACCTGTCTTAAAGAATGGATCTGGTTATGGGGAAAAGGCTTAGAATCATAATACTAGCCAGCCTGTTATATTATTTGAAGTGGCTGTGAATGTAAATTGCACTTTCCACTTTATCTCTAGCTAATTTGCCAGAACTGAAAGTTGAGCAAAGAAAAACCAGTGCATTTGGCAAAATACGGAGCCATCTGGCAAGGTAAGGGAATAGTGAAGCTGAATTGAGAAAATCCTTATTTCAGGAAACATGAGCTAAAAGACCAGAGTTATGTTAGGGGTAGAGAAGTGAACTGAGCAGCAAAAATACAATGAAAAATCCAGACTCTCAGCTTATTAGACATTGAACACAGTACATAATCAAAGGAAATGAGGACAAGATAAAAAATACAAAGAATTATTCTTAAAAAAGAAATAACTTAATATAGGAGAAAACAAATCTCAACCATTGCTGCTAGAATGAAAAATGATAAAATCACTTTGAGAAATTGCCATTGTTTGCTAAAGCCATTTTCCTACTTTGAGAAATTGCCATTTTCCCTATGAGCAAGCAATTTCAACAACGTGTGTGTGTGTGTGTATGTTTATGAGATGAGACCATTAGGTTCGTGAACTCATCCTAGAAAAAGTGCTGAATACCTCATTGCTAAATATCACTATGGTCTCCTTCAAAGTAATCCCCTTGGGAAGTTATGCACCAACACCAGAGCCTAGTCCACCCTTTAAAGCAATTTTGGAACTCTTTTTCTGAAATGGCCGTCAAGACTATCATTGTATTACTTTTGATGTCCTGAATGTCATCAAAATATTTTTCTTTCAATATTTCTTTTATCTCAGGTGAAGAAAAAAGTCATTGGGGTCCAGATTAGGTGAGTGGGGAAGGTATTCCAATACAGTTATTTGTTTACTAGCTAAAAACTTCTTCACAGACAAGGTGCCCTGTGAGCTGGTGCATTGTTATGATACAAGAGCCATAAGCTGTCAGCCAAGATGTTCAGTTAATATTCTACTAAATGTTTTTTTATCGATGCTTACTTGGTCTGCCATTCTTCTTACTGTCAGCTAAGATTTTAATGCAACAAAGTTTTGCAATGTTTTCATCATTCTGTTCATTTCTGGCTGTCCTGACCCCTTTTCATTAGTGACACTTTCTCTCCGCTCAGAAAAACATTAAATCCATTTGTACATTGCCATTTTCTTCATGGCATTATCCCCATAAACTTGGACTAAAATGTCCCTGATTTCATTTCCACTCTTGCCAAGGTTTATAAGAAATTTATGAATGTTCATTGTTTTAATTCAAGCTCCAACATTCTCATGATAGCACACAATCACAATACATGTAATAATAATAATGAACACTCAGCAAGATACTGCCACAAGTCAGCACAGACAAATCTGTGAGGCACTGATACACCAAGCTCATGAGACCTTACCAAGTTGTTTGTACAGTGCTGCCAAAGTAATCACATGGTGGAAAGTTCATGACCTTAATTGTCAGACCACCTAAGCAGTATCAGAAGGAAATGAGATTACATAATAACATATACAAAACATATTAAAAATAACAAAAGCATATAATGAAAAAAGATATTTTATTAAATTTTAAATTTAAACAAAATGAATGAAAGTTATTAATATAAAAACACTAAATGACTGAAACAAGCAAAAATTAGGGAAAAAATGAGATTACCTAAATTTATTGAAGAAATTTAATCTGAAATTTAAAATATGCAGGACTACACAGTTTCAACAATGAAATCTACCAAACTTTTAAGAATGAAGAAAATCCATTTGAAACTAAATCTTATAACATAAAAATACAAAAAATGTTCCAAGTTATTTTATGAAGAAAGAAATTTATATAACAATCTAAAAAACAAAAAGTGAGAAGAGAAATTACTAATCATTGCCAGTCATATAGAAATAAACTGATGCCATCAGTGTATAAAAAGGATAAAACATCCTAAGTATCTTGGATTTGCTCCAGGAATACAACTACTTAAAAGTATTTTAAAATGCTGAATATGAAGTTTACCACATTAACAGAATATTAAAAATTCATATAATACAGATGCTAGAAAGCTTTATGATAAAATTAAACATATATTATGATAATGTCCTATCATCTAATACATAGTATTCTGAACATTCTACAACATGCTCCATGCTTATTGGTGAAATATTGAACATTCTCTTCATGAGACTAGGAATAATTCAGGGATGGCTACTAAGTCCACTTTTATTCAACATTGCATTGGTATCTGTAGCCAAACCTACAAGGCAAGGAAAATAAAACAATTGAATAGAGACTGAAAAAGAAGAAATTAAAATGCTGTTTTTTGCAGAATATATGGCTTTTATGTAGAAATTTAAAACAATCTATAAAACTGTATTATCATTGCTTAGTGAGTTTAATAATATTGCTGACTACAATAAATAAAAGTCCATGCTATTTTTATCAAAGAGCAACAATTAAAATAGTATGTACAGCATTTTTTAAAAATACCATGTATATCTGTAGCAGCATGAAAAACATGGGGCTAGGTGCAGTGGCTCACACCTGTAATCCTAAAGAGCCTAAGGCACGTGGATTGCCTGAGCTCACAGCTTCGAGACCAGCCTGAGCCAGGGCAAGACCTCATCTCTGAAAATAGCCAGGCGTTGTGGCAAGTGCCTAGTAATCTCAGCTGCTTGGGAGTCTGAGGCAAGAGAATCGCTTGAGCCCAAACATCTGAGGTTGCTGTGAGCTATAACACCACAGCACTTTACTATGGGCAACAAAGTGAGACTGTCTCAAAAAAGGGGGGGAGGGCTGCGCCTGTGGCTCAAAGGAATAGAGCACCAGCCCCCTACACCATAGGTGGTGGGTTCAAATCTGGCCTCAGCCAAAACTGAAAAAAAAAAAAAAAAAGAAAGAAAAACATTTCAAACATTCAGGAATAAATCTGAGCAACTTAGTGACCTCTAATCTACACAGAAAATATGAAAAGTTATTGAGAACATTAAAGGTGTAATAATAGAAAGAATAAAGGAAGGGATATATGGCGTTCTGAAAATAAAAGACTATATATTCTAAATAAGACATTCTGAGCCAATTGACCTATAAAGTCAGTATAATCCTGATAAAAAGTGTCATCAGCTTTTAAGTGGAAATGATTCTAAAATATATGTGGAAATATAAGCAGTAATCACTAAAACGATTCTGGAGAAAAAATAGGGAGGACTTAACTATACTGCAAAAAGCAAGTAAACAAATCTTATAGAAATTAAAATAAGAGAACATATTGATATCTTTGTGATAGAGAAAGATTTTTTAAACATTATATAATAGCATTAATCATAAATGAAAATAGTCATCAAAAACAAAAGAATTTCTGTTCATTTAGAGATAACACTAAGAAAGTGGGAGGCAAAGCCGTAGAGTAGGAAAAGAGATTTGCAACACACATGCGTAAGAAAGACTCTTATGCAGAAATGTAATACCCATAAATCAATAATGAAAAGACAAGCCAATATTAAAATAACAAAGCATGTAAATTTGCCTTACCATAAACGAAGCCCCAAAGTTCAATAAGCATATGTGAAAAGATGTTTAATATGATTAATCACCACACATGATGTTTAATATGATACCACCACACATCTGCCAAAATGTGCTTTAATGACCACAGCAGTGTTCCTTTAGAAATGTCGTATTGGCATTTCTGGTAAATGTAGCCATTAAGCCCTATATTTGCCTTAATTTTGTGCTTTTACATTTTCTTCTTTAACTGTGGAGGATTTAAGTGGTCCAACACATGAGGATGATTGCAGGGCACATTAACTCTTATGTATGTACTGACACCATATAAAGGGAGTCCCGGGAGTCACATTGCAATCCTCTGCAAGGATGCACAGAAGGGCACTTGAGTAGAAAGCGGAGGAGAAAAACCGCAAGGATCAGGAAATGACCTGGCTCAGTAATACATTTTGGCAATTGCTATCAGAGTAGTTTCCAGAAGGAACTAAA